>JAULKR010069660.1:0-11182 GCA_032356305.1 Prasiola linearis | reverse complement strand
CGCCGGTGCTGTTGGTCAGTTTCTCGGTCATGAAACCAGTGTAGGGTTATAAGATCTAACTTCAAGCCGGCTTAGTAATCGGACAGCGACATACCCTCAAGGGCTGCCCGCGACTTCAGAGTCCGGTGGATGTCGTCCGGCACGTGCCGGATCTGGATCATGGTTCCCATGCGCAAGTGCCTTAACCGAGAATGCGAGCTGCTACGGGTACGGACGTGCTCGCGGGCACGCGCACCGTCGAGCAGGCGGACAGAAACGTCACGGCGCGTTCGCTCAGGCTGGATGCCAAGGGACTCGAGCTCTCATCTCATAGGCCGCTGCGGCGTGGTCGAGCTTCGAGTCGCTCGCGACGGGTAGGGGCTGAGCGGATTCTCGAATCCGAACGACCGGCCCAGGCTTGCGCGGAGGCGCAAATACTCTCTTTCCCCCTGATCGAGTAATGCCAATCACTCGCGCAGGGGCGTCTTGAGCATCGCGGCGCAGCGCACCAGCCCCACCCGATTGCGTACGCCGCACTTTCTCAGCACGCTCGTGACCTGGCTCTTTACCGTGTCAGCGCTCACGCACCGGATTTCGGCGATCTCGTCGTTGGTGCGACCATCGACGATGGCCGCGGCCACGTCGGCCTCCGCGTCGGTCAGCCCGTAGGCGACGATGAGCGTGTGCGCATCGATGGGCGGCGGTGCAGCCGTGTCGATGAGGCTCAGCAGCGCGCCGCGGAAGCCTTCGCCGAGCTCGTCGGTCGCGTCCACCAGCGGCGAGAGTTCCAGCAGGCACGGCGCGGTGGCTCGGCTGCCGACGGCCATGCGCACGCGCGCCGGCCCATGATCGCCGTGCGCCGTGCCGCTCGCGGCGACCAGCGCTCGATGCAGCCTTGCATCGAGATCGGCGTCCCGGCAGGCGATGCGTCCGTCGTCGCCGATGCCGATCTCCGCGCGTCGCTCCAGGATCCCGCGCGCCGCGGCGTTGGCGGACACCACGCGTCCATCGCGCAGCACCAGCGCAAGCCCATGTCGTTGTACACAAGTTCTTGACGCTGATCGCCGCGATCGCCACGTTGTCGGTTCACACGGGGCAGGCGGTGAGAAACGATGGACTGGGCAGGCGAGGAGTTCGAAACGATCAACCTGGGCGATGCGCGGCTGAACCGCCGTGCCGCAACCCTTGCCCAGGCGTTCGCCAACAGCCCCACCGCCTCGATTCCGCGCTCTTTCGAGGGCCTGGCGGAGCTGAAGGCGGCCTACCGGTTCTTCGATCATGATCGGATCGATTTCTGGAGCGTGCTCGAGCCGCACATCCGCGCTACCGAGCAGCGCATGGGCAAGCACCGTGTCGCGCTGTGCCTGCAGGACACGACCAGCCTGGACTTCAACGGCCAGGACATCGACGGGCTCGGGCCGTTGAACTATGAGGCCCAGCGCGGACTGCTCGTGCATCCGACCTACGTCGTCACCCCGGGGCGCAAGCCGCTGGGGCTGGTCGATTCGTGGAACGGGATGCGCGAGTTCAAGAACGCCGACGGCGAGCGCCCAGCGGATGTCATCGAGAGCCAACGCTGGATCGACGGCTACGAGCGCATCGCCGAGACCGCCGCCGGGCTGCCCGACACGCGCTGCGTGTGCGTGGGGGATCGCGAGTCGGATCTTGCGCCCCTGATGCGGCGTGCCGCCGAGCTCGACCATCCGGCCGACTGGCTCGTGCGGGCCAAGCACGATCGGGTGCTCGAGCAGGGAGGCAAGCTGTTTGCCGATGTCGGCGCCGAGGCGCCGATCGGCCAGGTGGGCTTTCACTACCGTGCGCGGCGCGGCGTGAAGGCGCGCGATGTCGTCCAGCAGCTGCACGTCAAGCGGGTGAGGATCGGAAAGCGTGACCCGATCGAGATCACCTGCGTGATCGCGCGCGAGCTCGATGCACCGGCCGGGCTCAAGCCTCTGGAGTGGCGCTTGCTGACCAACCGCACCGTGGCGAACGCGGACGAGGCCGCCGAGCTGATCGACTGGTACCGCGCCAGGTGGGAGATCGAGATGTTCTTCGACGTGCTCAAGAACGGCTGCCAGGTGGAGTCGTTGCAGCTGCGCACAGTGAAGCGACTGGAGGTTGCGTTGGCGCTGCTCATGATCGTTGCCTGGCGGATCAACCGCATGATGCGGCTCGGTCGAGGGTGTCCCGACATGCTCGCCTCGGTGGTGTTCGAGCCGGAGGAGATCATCGCCGCCTTCGCGTTGAACAAGAAGGAGGTACCGATCCTGGAAGAGGCGACGCTTGTCGAGGTGGTGCGCCTGGTGGCGATGGTCGGCGGGTTCATCGGTCGCAGGAGCGATGGGGATCCGGGGTCACGCACGATCTGGAGGGGAATCGAGAGGGTGATGTCCTTCGCCGACGGGCTGCGCTACGCCCGGGCTCATCCGGACACCGGGTGACTTATGGGTAACGACATGCTCTAAGACCTGCCCGGCACGCCATGCGATTGCACCAAGTGGTGTCACTTATTAGCGGTGCCATACATGGATTGATGACCAATTACGTAGATAAAACGCTTTAAGACTAGCCATGAGTATAGTCGAGCGACAAACTCCCACCGGAGTGCAACATTACAGGTTACATTTGTTTGCAGTTTCAGCTTGCCGCCGAGTGATCCGTTTACTGCAACAAGCCTTCGATTTGCCGATCACGTGCTCGGCATGTACCCGATCGTCTGTCTTGGCCTTGCGTCGGTCAAAGGCAGACGAGATTCCTGCGGGCGCTGTTTCTGTCACGCATTCCCTGCGCTATCGCTTTCAGTGGGGGCAATCGAACCATCGTCAAGCCATATGGCCATGAAGCAACCGATTTGCACTCACGGCTCCCTCAGATAATCCCTGCCCTCGTTCGTCTTTGGGCAGTATCCAAAACGTCTCGCATACAGGTTTCAGGTCCATGAAGAGTCTACTGATAGCAGGTACCTTGATGTTCGCCGCTTCCGCACACGCCGATTCAGAATTGCTACTGCAACTCGACGGCACCGTTGCTCCCGTATGCGCGATGGATCCGGCGGAGTCCGGCAGGCTGGACCTGTCGGAGGAGACGACGAGATCCCTGAGGTTCGGGATCTATTGCAACACGGAGATGACGATCACCGTTCTTTCCTCGAACGGCGGCATGTTGAATACCAGTCGTTCCGTCGGTAACGCCGGTGCGCCGGTCCTGGTGCCCTACATCGCGACGATGTCACTTTCCAACTTCGATTTTTCCACTCGATTCACCAGCGCGGAATTGAGTCAGGGCGTCTCCACGGATGTTGGCGGCGGGGTGGTTTTTTCCGACACGATGGAGCTGGATATCGAGTTGGACAGTGCATTGAAAGAAGGTTACGCCGGTGCCTATGAAGATCGCATCAGCGTCTCCGTCTTTCCTTCGCTCGCGGTCTCTCTGAACTGAGTCGCGATATCAAGAAAGGCTCTCTCGCTTCGAGAACGCTTCAATTTTCCAAGGAGAATCCACAATGAAGAAAATCATCCTCAGCACGGTTTTCGCGGCTGCATCGGTCGTGTCCGTGCAAGGCCAGGCAGCTGTCAACGGTTCCGTTTCGGTCACCGTCCTGCAGAACGTTGTCAGCGCTTGCGGCGTCGCTCAGGTCGGCAACGCGGGTGACACGCCCGCTCTGTATCTCGGTTTTGCCGAGGACGGGTTCAACGGAACCGTCGGTCTGTCGTTCGTTTGCAACAGCCGTTACGGCATGGACCTGCAGCTCAAGTCCGAGAAGTCCGGCATGAAGGAAGGCAACGAGAACGGTGCCAACGCGATCGATTACATCCTCTCCCTGAACCTCGATAGCGGGGAGACACTGTCGATGGATACCGCCGGCACCACCGATGCGTCCGAAATCCTGAATGTCGTCGATGACGACCTGCTCACGGTTGCAGGCCTTGGTGGCAGCCTGGATCTTGTGACCGACGGCAGCGTTCCGGTCTTTTCCGGTTTCTACAGCGACACGATCACCTTGTCGATCGACGCTGGCGGCAGCTTCGATCCGAACAACTGAGTCCGGACCGGTACGCCGAAGCCCTCGGATCGAGGGCTTCGGTTTGATCAGGTGAAAAGCATGAGAAAATTCAGTGCATTCGCTTCGACCTTATGGCTCGCTCTAGCCTCCGCGTGCTTGGCGACTCCGGTCAGCGCGTTCTCGGTGACGCCCATGGTCATGGAGATCGAGCTATCCGGGGGGCAGGGTACCGGTCGAATCGTCATTTCCAATGCCGATAGTTCGGATGCGATTCCCATCGGGTTGACCGTATTGAAGGTGGAGTTGCAGGCGGACGGATCGGTGACCGAGACGGATGCGTCTTCGGAGATTCTCCTGTTCCCGCCCTCGGCGATCGTGCCGGCAGGCGAAGATCAGGTCATACGAGTCCAGTATTTGGGCGACACCACGGCGGTTGCCGCTCAGGCATACCGTATCGAGATCGAGAACCTGCCGGTCGAGCTTGACGAAACGGCCAGCGGCGTACAGTTCAAGACACAGTTCCGGGCCTTGCTCTTCGTGGCACCGCCCGGTGCGGAACCCCGTGTGCAATTCGACGATTTCAGCCCTATCGACGAGGAAGGATTCGTCACTGTCAGTGTGAGGAACTCCGGTAACCATTATGCCGCGCTTGCCGGGGGTGGGCTTCGCCTCTTCAACGAAGCGGGTGATACGTTCGACATGCGCGGAGGCGAGGTTGCCTCCCGAGTCAGGGGATCGATCATCTTTCCCAATGCGGAAAGGGAATTGCGCATCGATGTCCCCAAGGGCTTCGAGAAGCTTCGGCGCATCGAGATGCTCGACAACTGAGTGGTAGCGGCTGGCCGCTGGAACCGTGCAGCGGTTCGACCTGGAACGCAGTCGTTCGGAGGATGGTGGTGGTGAGCGCAAGCAGCAGGTCCGGCATGCGTCGGCATGAGAAAATGAAATGGATAACATGATCGTGCGTATGGCCCCGGTGTTTCTTTGCGCGATCTTCCTGATGTGTCTCTTTCGATCCGTGTCAGCATTCGAGGTCAGTCCACTGATCGTGGAACTTGCACCCCAGTCCGGCAAGGGCTCGACGCAGGTCCATGTCGGCAACACGACATCGGCACCCATTGCGGCCACTGCCGCCATACATGAGCTGGTGGTCGAAGACGGCATGGCCACTCTCGGCGCCATCGACGAAAATGCGTTCCTGGTGCTGCCCCCGGCGTTGAGGCTTGAGCCCGGTCAGACGCAGGTAGTCCGGTTGCAGTGGATCGACCCGCTACCGTCGAGTACCGACCGGTCTTTCGTGTTGCTGATCGAACAGGTGCCCACGGGGGCTTCGGCGACGGATGACACAGGAGTCGATGTATCTTTTTCGTTCAACGTCCTCGTTCATGTAAGCGTTCGAGAATCTAGTCCTTTGCTCACCGTCTCGGAAGTCAGTCTTTCCGACGACCCCGATCGGATGACTTCGTTCCTGACCTTGTCGAACGACGGGAACGGCAATGCGTTCGGCGATTCCATCGCCATCTATTGGGTGGGGCCAACATCACGTCTACTTGTCCCACCAAGTGCGGTACGGCCCGTGGGAGAGCACTACTTCATTGCACCGGGCGGTCGATTGAGAGTGCAGCTCGATCTCGGTTCACTGCCAGCTATGGTTGGCGGAGGCGATCAAGTCTTCGTCGCCGAGGCCCGGTAGGGCCATGTGTTGCATAGTAAAGTCGTTCGACAGCCAACTTGGAGCTGCGTCGACAGTGTGGCCCCGTGTGCGGGATCGATCGCCATTGCCCGGTCCGTCATCCTGGTCGCATCTGGTCAGCGACGCGGTTGCACCATCGGAACGTTCATCGCGCACCGTCGGCAATGTGAGCATGACGGCGAAGGCGACAGCGTGTGCGATCCTGTGGCTCTTTGCCGGGCAGGCGATCGCGGGCGCGCTCAATCCCACGTCCGCCGACCTCGTGCTGTCGCTGCCGATCGAGCTGAACGGGCGACGGCTGGGCGACATCAACACCACGATCGACACGAATGACAGGCCTTCGGTACTCGTCGGCGAGTTCGCGGCATTGTTCGAGGGGGCCGTCGATGAGCCTACCCTCGAGAGGATCACCGGCGCATCGGTGAACGGTCAGCTTGATTCCGACAGTCTCGGCGATGCCGACGGTACCCTGTCGCTGAACTCGCTGACACTGACGCTGGAAGTGGTCTTCCCGCCGCGAGCGTTGAGAACCCAGCGGATCGACCTGGCACCCCGGTCGGCGGTACCATACGAGTTGCTAGCGCCGGCAAGGCTCAGCGCATTCGCCAATCTCACCGCTCGCCATCAGTTCGCGGACTCGGACAGTGAAGGCAGTTCGACCTCGACAACGCTGGGCGCTCGCGGATTGGTGAAGCTCGGGCGTCCGTTCCTGGACTACGACATCGGTCTGCAGGTCAATGGCGACGATCGGGACGGACTCGTACGTCGGGCCACCGCGCTGAACGTGGATTTCGAGAACGCCAACCTGCGCTTCTCGATCGGTGATGTCGCGAACACGGTTGTCGGTCAGCAGCGTAGCTACGTCCTGGGTGGCGTGCAGCTGACTCGCGACTACACGTTCCGCGGCCTGCGCTCCTCCCGCCGTTCGGCGGAGCGTGAGTTCGAGCTGGCGGAAGCGTCGGAGGTGGAGTTGTTCGTCGGTGAGGATCGTCGCGGGATCTACACTCTGGCGGCCGGTCGCTATGTGCTCGACAACATCCCCTTGGTGAATGGGCGCAACGATGTGGTGCTCCAGATCACCGACACCCTGGGCCGCATCGAACGTCTCTCGTTCGTGGAGCTGTTCTCCGCCAGCCTTCTGCCCGAAGGCGAATCGACCTTCAGCGTGGCAGCAGGCCTTCCTTCGGCATTCACCGAGAACGGTCTGGAGTATGCCGATTCGAGACCGCTGATCAGCGGCAACTATCGGGTGGGAATCGCCGGTGGTCGTACGCTCGGTACCTACGTGACGACACGGTCCTCGGCATTCCGTTTCGGATTCGAAGCCGTGCAGGCGCTCTCGTTCGGGAACCTGTCCGCGGAGGCCGGATTCGCCCGCGATCCTGCAGAAGGGGCATCCGGCCATTTCGCCGGTCTCGGTGTGTTCGGCGACGGGGTATTCGGCAGGACGTACCTAGGCCGCTTCTCATTGACCCTACGAACCGAGAACGATGTATTCAATCGCGTCGCATCCGGTTTCAGCGCAACGGTGGCGGTACCCGGTGTTGCCGCCGACACCGGAACGGGGGCAGGGCAGGGTGGTGCGATCAGATCATCCCGTGCATCGCTTGCATGGTCCTTGCCATCAGGTGCCCGCCGATCGGTTTCCTACTCCCTGCAGGCGAACACGGAGAGTGCGGGCGGAGAACGAACGCTGGCACTGTCCGGAGGCCTGGGTGGCCGGTTCGCGGTTCTGGGCGGCCTGGGCTGGAACGTTCGCGCACGCCACACACGGGACGAGATCGGCGAGCAGAACTACGATATCGGCCTCAGCTTGTCCTGGCAGCGTCGCGGAACCCGGGTGTCGGTCGGGCACAGCCTGCGTGGAGAAGCTTCGACGCTCGGTCTTGCCACGAGTCGTGGAACGTCATTGCCGGGTGACTGGCGTTCGCAGCTCGACATCGATCGTGTGCCGGATGAAGACCTCGGGTTCAGCGCCATCGGCGCGGTGGTATTCGATCGCGCGGAAGCCGATCTCGAGTTCCGTTCGTCAAGCGGCGAACGGCAAGGCGAATCCGCATCGCTACCACTGACAGGCGACATCACCACGGGCGTGGACGGTGACGAGCCCTCGAACTTGCCTGACGGCTTCGAAGGCGATGTCGCGTTGGGTGGTGGAACTAGCGGGAGCATCGTGCTGCGCACGGCCCTGGGGCTGGCCGATTCGTCCCTTGCATTTGGCAGGCCCGTCGGTGATAGCTTCGTGGTCCTGCGCCGTCACCCCAGTCTCGATGGCCGCCGGCTTCTCGTGAACGATGGTCCGACCGGTTACCAGGCTTCCACGAAACTGCTCGACAGCATCCTGGTGTCGGGCCCGTCGGCCTATGCCGTTTCCAGTATGGACTACGGGGTCGACGACTTACCGCTCGGCTATGATATCGGGTTGGGCAGGATCTCCATGCGGGCGGAGCCGGGCAGCGGTTATCGGCTCACCGTCGGCTCGAACCCACGACTGACGGTGCTGGGTACCCTGGTGGAAAAGGGTACGGAGAACCCGTTGCCCCTTCTGGTGGGCCAGCTGCGACACGTCGAAACGACCGATCTGAGTCCGTTCTTCACAGACCGTTCCGGGCGCTTCAGCGCGCAAGGATTGAGGGACGGCGCCTACGAGATCCTGATCGACCAGCGTGTCTCCGGCGTGCTGACCCTGCCTGCCGGGCCCGAACTGGTGCGCCGTCTGGGCAGAGTCGAGATCGACGAACAGGTTAAAGCAGCTCAATGAACAGGAATCCAACCGACATGCCCCATCGAGCGGGAAGCGCGCCACGGTCGATGCTTGCATTCGTTGCGCTCGCCCTGTTCGGTCTCGGTGCCTTGTCGTCCGGACCCGCTGCCGGCGCCGACACGACGTGTGGAGTCAGCATCGACCGCCTGTCGATGACCTGGAACAACGGTAGCGGCGTGTACGATCCGTTCGGTGATGTTGGCCTGAGTGGTCGTGTCAGCGTCGATCTGACACTCGATCCGCTGAGGCCGGATATCGATCGGATCGGCTTGCGCCAATGCATCGACGGGCTGAACGTGTCAATGAAAATGAGCCCGCTCAGCAACGGTTCGCAAGTGTTGCGAGCAAGCCGGGAGACGATAGCCGACTCGTTAAGCGGTGAGCGGCTGCTCGCAGGCCAGGAAGTCACGCACACTTTTCCGATCGTCGTCCCTGCCGGTCAACAGATGCCGGCCGGCATGTACACGTCGCAGATCGTGCTCCTGCTGAACAGCCGTTTCGATGCCGCATCCATTTCGACCGGCCTGGAAACGGTCCATTCGGAGGAGCGCTACCTGACGACCGCCGTCAGGATTCCCTCGGCTGCGACCATCGCGTTTTCGGGAACATCGCAGCGTGCGTTGCGTGTCGATTTCGGCGATATCAGCCGTAGCGAGAACCGTCGCAGGAACGTTTCGTTCCTGCTTCGTGCCACTTCGGGATATTCCCTGAGAATCGAGTCCGAGAATCGAGGACGGATGATCAACCTCGGCCATCCGGATGTCAGCGTTCCCTACTCGTTGTTCCTGGACGGGAACCGCCTTCCGTTCGATGGATCGGATGGAGTATCGAGATCGGCGCACGCGCCCGGCAGCACGTTGCAGAACCTGTTGATAGAGCTGAGTGATACGACAAGGACGCGGGCGGGCAGATACTCGGACACGATTCGCGTCTCCGTCCTGCCATCATTGGACTCCAGGATACAATGAGTCATCCGACGACAGTGACATGACGGACGAACGGCGGCGAGAAACGGGTTGACTCGTGCCGGAGATCCACTCGGGGGCATCGTGACGGATCCGGCAGCAAGCCAGTCACATTGGACAGGTCGTCAGAAGATCGCCACCCGTACCGTGCTTCGGTGCGACGGGACGTCACCGGCGTAGCGCCCGGTTCCGGCGTTCCGGTGTCGCATCTGCCTTGACGAGCGCCTGCGGCCAACAGTCTTCTTCAGCGATCAGCCGTGCTCACAGGGCGCGCCACCGGTGCCGATGCGCACACGTACCAAGCCAAGATCCATCGGTGCCTTGCAGGGCAGAGCGCAATACAGACCGCAGACAAAAATAATTCTACTGTGTTGAATTTATCACACCCGTCCTGATTGTTTCCGGGGTCCTGCGGACACTGGCGGCCATGAGCTTCATGTATCGCTTCCGCACCTACCTGACAAAGCTTCATGACACCTTGGGCGACAAACGCCGTCGCGCTCGCTTCGACGCCTACTGTACCGGTCTGACGCTGAACCTGGATCGCAAGAGCATCGAGCCGATAGCCGCCGCCCTGGAGCCGGACAATGTTGCCGCGGTGCATCAGAACCTGCAGCACTTCGTCGCCGATGCCCCTTGGTCGGATGCCGCCCTGCTTGAGCGTATCGAGGCACTCGTCGACAAGGCCATGGGGGATGCACCGCGCTACTGGCTCGTCGGCGACACCGGCATGCCCAAAAAGGGGCGGCACTCGGTCGGCGTTGCCTGGCAGTACTGCGGTCAGCTTGGCAAGCAGGGCAACTGTCAGGTGGCGGTCAGCGTGTCGCTGGCCACGCAGGCGGCGAGCGTGCCGGTGGCCTACCGGCTGTATCTGCCGGAGTCTTGGGCGAGAGATGGGGACCGACGCGTCGCGGTCGGCGTGCCCGAGCAGATCGCGTTCCGCACCAAGCCGGCGATCGCGCTTGAGCAGATCCGCGAGCGCGTCGCGCGCGGCACGACCTCGGGGCTCGTGGTGGCGGACGCCGGCTACGGCTACGACATCGCCTTTCGAGAGAGGCTCGACGAACTCGGGCTGACCTACTCGGTCGGCGTCAAGCTCGATTGCCTGGTCTGGGCGCCGGGGGTGGAGCCGTTGCCGCCGAAGCGGTGGTCGGGTCGGGGGCGCAAGCCGAAAAACATGGTCATCGCACCAGGGCACGAGCCGGTCTCGGTCGAGGCGCTCGCACGGTCGTTGCCTGCGCAGAAGTGGCGCATCGTCACTTGGCGCAAGGGCACGAGCGCCGAGCTTTCGGGTCGCTTCGCCCGGGTGCGTGTGCGGGCCGCGAGCGGGGACAACCTGAGGGCCAAGCGACGTCCTGAGCAGTGGTTGCTGATCGAATGGCCGGCCGATGAGGCCGAGCCGACGAAGTACTTCCTGTCGAGCGAAGCTGTCACGACGCGCCTTGTCGAGCTGGTGGCCACCGCCAAGATCCGCTGGCGCATCGAGCGCGATTACCAGGAGATGAAGGGCGATTTCGGCCTGAACCATTACGAGGGTCGGAGCTGGCGTGGCTTCCATCATCACGGGAGTTTGTGCATCGCGACCTACGCCTTCGCCGTGATCGAACGACTGCGCCATCCGGTGCGAAAAAAAACCCGTCTCGACCATCGGCGCCTGCCGTTCCCGAAGGTTTCCAAGTGCGGGGCTCTCCCTAGGCGGATTGGAGTTGACCCGCTTTCGTAGACACTGTGGATTAAGCTAGTGCTACCCTCGACTTGTATTGCCAAGCCGGTACTGC
>JAULKR010069549.1:0-11192 GCA_032356305.1 Prasiola linearis | reverse complement strand
GCCTTCATCAAGCTCGCAATGATCAAGATTATGCTAAGGCGTTTGGTCCGTTGAGATACTTACCGGACAGGCTCTTATGAAGGTAAAAGCTGCGGCTTTCAAACTTGATTTAAAGACTGAGCAAGTATGGATACAAAATGAATTAAATGGCTATTTAGTACCCTTCAAAGATTATCCTAAATATCGACAGATACATGGTCAGGCTAAAGCCTACAATCCTTATAATGGTTGGATTCCTCTTCTATTCGACAACAAGAACCCAGAATACGAAAAAATAATGTCTCTTGCGTACATAGGGCAAAACATATCTACAATTGAAGAAACAGTTAAATCAGATAGATCGGGCTCTGATTTAACTGTAACAATGGACAGTAACAGAAAAAACTATCTATGGAAGAGCATGGATATACGCTTGGATATCGAAATTCACGTCAGCCGTGGTCAAATTTCATCTATCTTAGATGCAGTAAAAGGATTGGTTTTGGATTGGAGCCTCGTTCTTGAACGAGAAGGTATAATAGGAGAAGGCATGACATTTTCACGAGATGAAAAAGAGAAAGCTGCGGACGCAACGACACAAATATTTGCTCAAAATGTTGGTACTGTGGGTAATATATCTGGTCAAGCCAACGTTTCTAACATGCAAATCTCAATCGAAGCACCCATTGATCGTGAATCAATACGATCTCTGATCAACCAGATAAGCGATAATGCCGATCAACTGCCACCTGCATCAAAGAGTGATATTTTAGAATATTCTCGCTCAATTGATCTGGAAAATGAAAACGATACGTCTATTAAAAACAAGTTAAATTTTATCAAGGCTATTTGCGAAGGAATAACAGGTAGTTTGATTGCGTCAGGCATTCTCGCGTCTGTAAAAATGATATTGGGATAACAGAACAATGGATGACGAGGTCTGGAATAATCTTAAAAAATTATCTGAGATGAACGATATTTTCGATAACAAAGCATTTCGGGCATTTGACAATTTATCTAGAGAAATGGATAGGATGGCGCCTTGGATGGCGCAGATTGAAAAAACTACTATGCCTCTGCGTCTTCAGTTTGAGCAAACGCAGAGAAACTTATCACTAGGACTGGATAACACATCTATTAATAGCTATGGAGATATTAATAAAGGTTTAGATTTTATTAGTAAATTGAGTTTGGGGTCATCCGATCCTTTTGGGCGATTTGACTCCTTTATGCTCGGGTCTCGCTTTGACAGATTAAGTCGTGACAGATCTATCGATCCTTATTTTCTTCAAACGGTAGATCAAATTACGCGTTTGAGAGACGCTTTACCATTAACAGTAAATCGCTTAACTCAAGATAACATTATATTTAGTAATGGAATTTCAGAACTTCATCGTTCGGCTCTTGAGTCTGGTGATCTTATGGATTTCGAAGGTGGTCAAACTACTTTAGGCGACCAAGACGATCTTGCTAAGCGTATTGATGATTTATTTCAACTTATTAGTCATTACATCGTTAAGGTAAGATTAATTTCTTCAAATGCTGAGTTAAGGTATATATCTGATCTAGCTTTAAGTATTGCTGTCGCGATAATGATAACGAGTTGGTATCATCAAGATGCTCTTCGTGAAGCCAGCTTATCAGAAGAAAGATTAAATGCGATTATTGATGATTCAAGAATAGACAGTAATTCAAATTTTGAAAAATTGATCGAACTCAATCATAATCTTCGAAGAGGTATTGAAGATATGGTGCAGAAATACGAATTCAATTCGGCTATATTCTACATAGTTAAAGAACGGCCAGTAAAGTTATTTGTTGATAATGAAGACGTTGGTAAATCTTACACTACGCTACTTCATTCTGGTCAGATGGTTGAACTAATAGAGCGCGATAAAAAATGGATTCGTGTGATCGCATATGATGCCGCCACCGACACAACTCATGTGGGTTGGGTTATGAAGAAGTATCTCAAAATGCTCTGATGATGGCTGACGAGATTGTTCTACCATGAGTGTTCCGTACGACTATCTCCATCGCGCTCTCGTGATGGCCTTATTACACAGGCAAGACGTGATGGGCGAAGAGTTCACGCCCACACCACAACTACATCTATATGATGATAATTCATTTTGGGCATTGATCGCCCTGCGAGATGATGCCCTGCGTATCGAAGTAAGCGCAGGTTTTCCCGTTCAGGTGCGCGACCTCTGGACTGCTGCGCTTGATGCAGGGGTTTTCAAAGATGGCGCTGCGCAGACCGTTGTCGCTGATATCGACGTTCTGACGACGGTTTCACTTGCATGGCTGATGATGCATGAGATGGAGCATTATGCCCTTGGGCATTTCGCCATTGCTGACACGCACCGCATTGGTGAAGCAGGTGATGGTGATGCGTTCGGCCTCGTCGCACGCGCAGGGCAGGATGACCGCGAGTGGCCTTTGATCTTGGGCGCTGTCTCCGATGTGGATCGCCATCTAATTGCGCCTTGTCTCGAAATGCAGGCTGATCACGACGCGCTCGAAATGCTCCTTGAGGGGTATTCATCGACGCGATGGGATGAACTGCGCCTGCGCCTCACTTGCATCATTGTAACGATGATTCTGATCGAACGCGCTGACGCTGTGCGCGGCGACACGCATTCGTCACATCCCAAGGCGGCAACACGGATATTCCAGCTTTTGGGGCATGTCGCGCAGATGCCAACGCTGCTGGGCGCGCCGACGGCTCAAGCCGAAATCAACCGATACACAAATCAGGTCGTCATGCCCGCTATTGCAGACGCTAAAATCATCGCCCGATGTGCAGGGTCGCTCTCAACCTTGAATGATCTGGTCGATGAGCAAGCCTTTGTAACCGATATCGGCCAGGCCATGTTGGGCAAGACCGAAAACTTACAGACGGTAGGAGCAAAGCAATGGGCGGAACTGGAGCGCGTCAATCAGGTCATCGCCATCGCGCTCGGCTTTGATCGTGATGACGTTCTGGTCTGACACGTCATGCATTGACCTGAACGCGGCAACGATGCGCGACGATATCAGCGTGTAGCAATGATGGCGGCTGCTTGCTCAATGTTTCGGGCAAGGGTGCGATGCTGCTCTGTGGCGCAATTAGAAACAGGAAGTCGTGTATCCCCATGTCCTCCTGCTCAATGAGCGGTTCGGGGCGGTTATTATCTGCCATGGGCAGAAGGGAGACGCCTGCGCCGATGGTACATGTTCTGCTCTGTCCATCTGCACCAAGCGGCAAACCATGCCACGCGCCTTTATACCCCTGAAACGCGATGACAGTACCTGCGGTTTCGTAGTCCAGCTCAAAGCAAAATCGCTGATTGAGTTTGAGCGTGGCATCGACTGCGCCAACAGCGCCCGCCCGCTCCACGATATCAAAACTCTGATCGAGCAGAACAACGCGCAAGCCTCCGCGCCGCGCCTGTTGCTCCGCGAAACCGAACCAGCCATCGGCATAAGGGCGTGGGAATAGGTCAGGTGCGATGGCCTGCCCAATATCGCGGTGATGCTCAATCAACCACGCATGGATCAACTTGGCCTTGCCTTGCGCAATACGTCCACTGCGGAAGTTGGACAGGTAATCCGTGCCCGCCCGATGCGGTGCGCCCTGTGCCTCGCCAATCAAATCATCAACATGCTTGCCTGATACATCGCTGAGTGCGCGGAAGCTGCGGTAAAGCGCCTTGATATCGCCGGTCGAATATTTCTGTTTTGTCATAACTTGAGCAAATACACCGTGCTGGCAACAATGCCTATGCGCCAATACCCATTTTGACCCCCAAATTACCCGCGCGCTTGCAGGCGCGAAGCAGTTAAGCCCTTCATTCGTATGATCAAATGCCAGAATTTTCTAGGCATGGGATCAGTTTCCTGTTAATATGTTCTATATTTGTTCCGTTTTTTGCCGCAGCAGGAATGGAACGGTGAGAGCGGGGCAGGAGAACATTGATGAAAGGACGAATGCCATGCCCAAACCGCCACCACAAACACTACCCAGCCTCACCATCGATTGGGATGCGTATCTGCCCTATATCGAAGATGCCGATATCAGTGACGCGCAGAAGCGCGAACTGATCGAAACACTGTGGAGCGTCGTTGTCACTTTTGTCGATCTTGGATTCGATCTTCGCAACGTCGATGATCCCGCCTGTGGACAAAATGACGATCCATTGAGCGATGATCCGCCTGATCTGGTATCGTTGATGGGTGAAGAACATTTAAGCGATTTAGCGAGCCGTATTGAACGGGTGCGCCAAGGGCATGATCCTGACGCTTAAACCAATAATAATCAAGACCATAACAAAAGGCAGGATAGGCGCATGGGCAGAGCATTACAATCGGATTCGACACATAAACAGGCCGTGATCTACTGCCGCGTGTCGTCCTCACGGCAAGAGGCGACGGGGCATGGCCTGCAATCGCAGGAAACGCGCTGTCGCCATTATGCCGCCAGCAAGGGCTATGATATCGCAGCTGTCTTCCCTGATACCTTCACGGGCGGTGGCGACTTCATGAAACGCCCAGGCATGGTCGCGCTTCTCACCTTTCTTGATGCTCAGCCCGATAGCGAATTTGTCGTGATCTTTGACGACCTCAAACGCTTCGCCCGCGATACGCGCTTTCACTTTGATCTCCGTGAGGCTTTTCGTGCCCGTCGTGCGGAGATTGAATGCCTGAACTTCACATTCGAAGACACGCCAGAGGGCGAGTTTATCGAAACGATCCTCGCTGCGCAGGGCGCGTTGGAACGCAAGCAAAATGGGCGGCAGGTTGCCCAGAAGATGAAAGCCCGTATGCAAAACGGCTACTGGATTCACGCTGCGCCTGTTGGCTATCGCTATCAGACCACGCGCGGTCACGGTAAATTACTCGTCCCTGATGAACCGATGGCATCGATTATTCGTGAGGCTTTTGAGGGCTATGCTCTTGGGCGATTTCAGACGCAGACAGAAGTTGTGCGATTTTTTGAAAGCTACCCTAACTTTCCGCACCTGAAAAATGGCAAACTCCGCATGCAGCGTGTGACGGATATCCTGACCCAATCACTCTATGCGGGGTATATCTGCTCCAAGAATTATGGCCTTGAATGGCTCAAGGGGAATCACGAACCGCTCGTCTCGTTGGAGATTTTTGACAAGGCTCAGAGCCGACGGACACGCAAAGCGAAACTGCCCAAGCGCGATGATATCGGCAAGGACTTTGCCCTTCGCGGTTTCGTCACCTGCTCTCATTGCAGCTATCCGCTGCGCTCTAGCTGGTCGAAGGGCGAGTACAAGCATTACGCTTACTACCTGTGCCAGCAGAAGAGCTGCGCGGCCTACGGCAAGTCGATACCGCGCGACAAGCTGGAAGGGGAGGTTGGCGATCTGATCAAGACACTGCAACCCAGTGCAGGCATGGTCACGATGGTTGCGGCGATGTTCCACAAGGCGTGGGAAACGCGCACTCAACAGGCCAAGGATATCGGTACACAGGCCAAGCGCAAATTAGTGGAAGCTGACAAGACCATCGACGCCTTGCTCGCGCGTATCATCGAAACCAGCAATGCCCGAGTCGTCGCCACATACGAAGACAAGATCGCATCACTGGAAGCGGAGAAAGCGCGCTACCAAAGTCAGGTTATGCAGGCGCAAAACGCACCAAAAATACAGAGGTGTGAGGAGATGCTAGAACTTTCGCTGAAATTCCTCGCAAGCCCTTGGAAACTCTGGGAAAGTGGCAATATCACTTTGCGCAGAATCGTCCTCAAACTGGCCTTCGCAGACCGTTTAGCCTATGACAAAATCAATGGAGCTAGAACGCCTGTTTTATCGTTGCCGTTCAAGGCTTTAACACCTATTTGCAACGTTAAAAACCAGAATGGTGCGGTCGAGAAGACTCGAACTTCCACGGGTGTTACCCCACAGCGACCTCAACGCTGCGCGTCTACCAATTCCGCCACGACCGCATTATTCCGGGCAGAGCCGCGAAGTAGCAAAGGGCGGCGGGTTTGGGAAGGGGTTTTTTCGCTTTGGGGGGCGGTTCGGTGAAATAGATCGGGCGAAGGGCCTGCGCGGACGGTTTCGGGCGGGGAACGTACGATCGGCGCTTGCACGGCGGAGTTGGGCGTTGGACAGTATGCCCATGCGTTTTCTCCATGCCGCCGACCTGCACCTCGATTCGCCGCTGAACAGCATGGCGCTGCGCGACCCCGCGCTGCGCGAGCGGCTGCACGGGGCCTCGCGCATGGCATTGGCGCGGATCGTCGATCTGGCCATCGAGGAGGACGTCGCCGCCGTGCTGCTGGCGGGGGACATCTTCGACAGCGGGGTGGTCGACATGGCCGCGCGCTCGGCGCTGGTGGGGGAGCTGGCGCGGCTCGGGCGGGCGGGCATCCGAGTCGCGCTGATCTGGGGCAACCACGATTCGGCGCTGAGCGACGACCGGCACGGTCCCTTCGGCGACCATGTGCACGTGCTCGACCGGAACACGCCGACGGTCGCGCTCGACGGGGTGGCGATCCACGGGATCGGCTTCACCGAGAAGCACGTGAAGAACTCGCTGCTGCCCGATTACCCGGTTCCCGTGCCGGGGGTGTACAATATCGGCATGATGCACACGTCGCTCGACGGGTCGTCGCTGCACGACCCCTATGCCCCGTGTTCGGTGGCCGACCTGACGGGGCACGGCTTCGATTACTGGGCGCTGGGGCACATCCACAAGCGGGCCGAATACGACGGCGGGCGCATCGTCATGGCGGGCATCCCCCAGGGGCGCGATATCGGCGAGCCGGGGGCGGGGTCCGTCACGCTGGTCGAGATCGGGCTGGACGGGGTGCGGGCCGAGGCGCGCGCGGTGGCCCCCATGGCCTTCGAGCGGGTCGAGATCGAGTTCGGCGAGGACACGACCCAGACGGACCAGCACGACCGGATCATGCAAGGGGCCGAAGCCGCGCGGCGGGCGGATCGGGAGACGATCCTGCGCCTCGTGCTGCGCGGGCCGGGGGCCGCCGCGCTGCTGGCCGATACCGCGGGGGCGCAGGTGATGGCGCGCACGGCGATGGAGGCGGTGGAGGGCGTGCATCTCGACAAGGTGGAGATCGCGCCGGACCGGACCGCGCCCCCCGTGCATGAGCTGGGCGACCTGGCCGCGATGATGGCAGAGGAGGTCGCCAAGCCGGGATTCCGCGACGAGATAGGCGCCGAACTGGCCGAGTGGCGGCGCGACCTGCCCCTCGATCTGCGCGGTGACATGCTGGGGGACGACGAGATCGACGCGCTGGCCGCCGAGGGGGTCGCCGCCGTGCTGGCGCGCCTGGGCGGGGCCGGGGCGGAAGCCGATTCATGAGGCTGCGCCGGCTTCATCTCGCTCCCTACGGCCGCTTCGCCGACCGCACGCTCGATTTCGGCCCCGCGCGGGCGGGGTCGGACGTGACGGTGATCTACGGTCCGAACGAGGCGGGCAAGAGCACGACCTTCGCGGCGTGGCTCGACTTCCTGTTCGGCATCCCGCTCCAGACGCCGTATTCGTTCCGCCACGAGCGCAAGACCCTCGCCATCGGCGCGGATATCGAGGCGGACGGGGTGGAGCACGTCTTTCGCCGGACAGGCAAGAAGAAAGAATCACTGACCGATGCCGACGGGCGCGAAGTGGCGCAGCACCGGCTCGACGCCCTGCTGCACGGCTTGGATCGCGAATCCTATCGCAGCCGCTTCTCGCTCGACGATGCCGTTCTGCGCGAGGGGGGCGAGGAGATCCTCGCGGCGAAGGGCGATCTGGGCGAGGTGCTCTATGCGGGCACCAGCGGGTTGTCGGGCCTGTCGGCGGCGATGGGCGAGATCGCCGACGGGGTCGAGGCGGTGCGGCGCAAGGGCGCGCGGGGCGGCACGACCGAACTGACCCGCACGAAGATCGAACTCGCGGCGCTGGACGAGGCGCTGAAGGACGCTCGGCTCGATCCGCGCCGGTATGACGGGCTGCGCGCGGCGACCGCCGCCGCCGAGGAGGCGTTCGCCGGAGCGGAGGAAGCGCTAGCGCAGGCCCGTGCCGCCGTCGACCTCCATGCGGCGGCGGAGGGGCGCGCGGCGTTGCGGCGCGATGTGGCGGAGGCGCGGGCGGTGCTGACCGACATGCCGGACGGGCCGGACCTTCCCGCCGATGCGGCCACGCGCGCTGCCGGGCTGCGCGCCACGCTGGAGAGTTGCGCGACGGCGCGGGCCAAGGCGCGGGTGGCGCGGGATGCGGCGGCGACGGCGCTGGAGGCGGCGGTGGCCGACCCCGAGGGCCTGCGCATTGCGGGGGAGGTCGAGGCGCTCGATGCCCTGCGGACGGAGGACGATGCGCCGCTGATCTCCTACGCCGAGGATGGCTGGCGGAACCTGCCCCGGTGGGAGCGCGAGCTTGCCGAAACGGAGATGGCCCTCGCCGAGCACGTCGCCACGGTCGCGCCGGAGGGCACGGTCCCCGACGATGCCGCGCTGCCCGACGACGCGGTCGAGGGGCTGGAGGCGGCGCTGAAGGCGTGGCGCACGGTGCGGGGGCTGCGCGATTCGGCGCAGGGCGAGTTCGACGACGCGCGCGGGGCCGTGGGCGAGGCGGTGCCGCCGCCCGAAAGCGCCGAGGCGCTGAAGATCGCCCGCCGCGCGTGGAACGACGCCGCCCGCGCTGACGCCCCCGCCCTGCGCGAGGCCGCGAGGGCGGCGGAGGCGGCGATGGCGCGGGCGGCGGCGGGCCTGCCCCGGGACTGGCGCGCGCTGGCCGGGGCGGCGGAGGGGTTGCCGGAGGAGGAAACGGTTCTCGCGGCGGTCGATGCGGCGTCCAAGGCGGACGGGGCGGTCGACACGGGGGCCCTCGCGCTGGAGGAGGTGACGCGCGAGGCGGCGCTGGCGCGGGAGCATCGCGACACGCTGGCCGCACGGGACGATCACGTCGAGGACGATGCGCTGGCCGCGAACCGCCGGGCGCGCGATGCGGCATGGCTCGCCCATCGCTGGGCGCTGGACGAGGAGACGGCGGCCGCGTTCGAGCGCGCGATGCATGCCGACGACGCGGCGTGGCAGGCCCATGCCGACGGCACGACCCTGCGTGAGCAGGTGCGGCAGGCGGGGGAGGCGGCGGCGAAGGCCGACGGGCGGGTGGCGCGGCAGCGGGCGGCGCTGGACACCGCCGAAACCGCCGCGCGGGAGGGCAGGGACCGTGTCGCGCCGCTCGCCGCTGCGCTGGGCCTCGGTGCCGATGACCCGCCCGCCGCGCTGCGCCCGCGTCTGTCGGCCCTGCGCACGGCTCTGGCCGCGGCGCTCGATGCGGAGGAGGCGGAGCGGCGCGCGGCAGGGGCCGAGGCCGCGCTTGCGCTGGCCGAAACGCGGCTGCGCGCGGTGCTGGGGCCGGATGCGGGGGCCGATCCCGCCCTGCTCGACGCGGCGGCGGAGGCGCGGGAAGCGGCGCTGGGGGCGGCGCAGGCGGCCCATGCCGCGTGGCAGCAGGCGACGCTGGCCGTGGAGAAGCGCGCCGCGACCCTGTCTGACCGGGAAAGCGCCCTCGCGAGGGCAGAGGCGGCGGTGCGCGCGGTGGTCGCCGGGTCGCCCTATGCCGACAGCGCGGCTGCGTCGCTCGATGCCCTGCACGGCGACCTGCGCAGGATTTCCAACGAGGCGGGCCGGGTCGCGGGGGAGCGCAACCGGGTGGCGCGGATGCGCCGGGCGCGCGATGCCTTCGAGGAGGCCGCGACCCGGCTGCGCGCGATGACCGGCTCCGAAGAGCCGCCCGCCGCCCTGCTCGACGCGGCGCGCAAGCGGGCGAAGGACGCCCTTGCCGCCCGCGATGCCATGGATGTGGCCACGGCGGCGCGGGAGGCGGCGGAGCGGGACGGGGCCGAGGCACAGGCGCAGATCGACGCGGCGGAGGCGGAGCGTGCCTCGCTGCTCGACGGGCAGGCAACGGAAGGGGCGGACCCCGACGCCCTGATCGAGCGGCTGCTGGGGCGCGATGCTAGACGTCGCGACGCGGCGACGCTGGACGAGCGGATCGACGCGCTCGGGGCGGGGCACGACCCCGAAGCGCTGGCGCAGGAGGAGGCCGCCCTCGCCCCCGGGCGCGGCGCGATGCTGGCCGACCGGGTGAGCGATGCGGAGACGGCGAAGAACGAGGCGGTCGCGGCCCGTGCCCTCGCCGACAAGGCCGAGAAGGACGCGCGGGCGGGGCAGGGGGGCGCGGCCATAGACCAGGAGCGCGCGGCCCTGCTCGCCGCCTTGCGCGAATCGACCCGTGCCGCCGCGGCCCGCATGATCGGCCTGCGCGCGGCCCGGGCGGGGCTGGACCGCCTGCGCCGGTCGCGGCGCGGCCCCATGCTGGAGCGCACGCAGGAAGCGTTCATCCGCATGACCGGGGGCGAGTGGACGGCGCTGGAGACGCGGCCCGAGGGCGCGGGCGAGCGGCTGGTGGCGCGGCGAGGGGACGAGATCGTCACCGCCGAGGGCATGTCGCAGGGGACGCGCGCGCAGCTCTACCTGTCGCTGCGCCTCGCCGGATACGGGATGTTCTGCGACGAACACGGGGCGCTGCCCTTCGTGACAGACGACGTGCTGGAGACGTTCGACGATACGCGCGCCGCCGCCGCCCTCGACCTGACCGCCGAACTGGGGCGGCAGGGGCAGGCGATCTTCCTCACCCACCATCGCCACCTCGCCGAGATGGCGAAGGAGCGGATCGAGGGGGTCCGCGTCCTCGATCTCGAAGACGCGGGGTAGCGGTCAGCTCTCGGTGATCGAGCGCACCAGATGCGCGGTCGCCGGATCGGCGGGCAGGGGCGCGACTTCCACCGCCGCTTCCGCCAGCGGTGCGATCGGGGCCGGGTGCGGAACGGCGGGCGTCTCCGCCAGCGCGGGCGTGATCGGGGCCGTGGCGGGGGGCACCGGTGCGGGGATCGAGCCGTCGACGCCGGTCATCGCATGGCGCGGGCTGAGCGCGTCGAGGCCGCGCATCGCGCCCTGTTTCGGCACTTCGAGAGGCCCGAGCTGGTGCATGTAGGCGTCCACCCCGCTGGTGCGGTCGTAGACCGAGAAGTCGATGGGCCGGTCGCGGAAGCTCTTGAGCACCTGCCCGAGGCCCTTCATCCCCGTCTCGCGCTGGCGACGGACCTGGTCGAGGTCGATCTCGATCGGGAACATGTCCTCCTGCCCCGCCGACTGGTGCAGGACCATCGAGGTCGGATCGACGATGCACGA
>JAULKR010069438.1:0-11198 GCA_032356305.1 Prasiola linearis | reverse complement strand
CAGACACAGACACAGACACAGACACAGACACAGACACAGACACAGACACAGACACAGACACAGACACAGACACAGACTCAGACACATACACAGACACAGACACAGATACAGACAGACACAGACACCGACACAGACACAGACACAGACACATGCACTCGCACACGCACACTCACGCACACGCACACGCACACGCACACACCCTTGCTAACACAAACTCCTCTTGTAGTTTGCAGGCTTTGCAAATTTTCTGGGAATGTGGTGTGAAGCATCTCTCCATTTCATGTTGTTTTATATGTTTTCTACTGGACTCTGGTAGGCAGTTAAGGTGCAGAACTGAGTTCATCAGTGAGAAATTACCGGAGTCTATGCAAGGCGCTGGCTCTGGCTTCATGATTGGCATCGAATTGTTTCGGCTGGCCGTATTGTTATCAGAAATATTTGCCCGCAATGATGACTTACGACCGAGGCAGCTTTGCACTACCGGTGATGCTCCAGGGTCGGCTTTGATGTCGAATGAGGGCAGAAGTTGCGGAGGTGAGCTTGCGGTTGCCGCTGAAGGCGAGCTGCTTTGTAGGGACGAGACGCAGACACCAGCTCGTCGCGCAGTGGGTTTGATGAGTCCGGTGGGGAGGCTGATGGATCTGCCAGGCGCGATATTGCATTCTATCGAAGGCGACCTGTGAGCAACGCGCAGGCTAGATACCACGTGGGGAGAAGGGCCATCGCTGGGGGTGGGCAGTTGCTGCTGCGGCAGGCCTGGCGTCTCAGCTTTGAGGCCCTGATGGTGCTGCTGCTGCTGCTGCTGATGCAGACCTGATGGTACGGCTGCGAGGCGCTGGTGGTGCTGGTGGTGCTGGTGCTGACTCTGCTGGTCTCTTTGTTGTTGATATTCCCGGAGGAGCATCGTGGACCCTTCATCGGTCGGCCGGTCGGTCGGATCACGCTGGACACTGGAGCACTGCGGTAGCTGTAGGCCAAGAAGATGCGAAGACCTGCGCCAGATTCACCGTCACACCGATTTCAAGCAACGTTATCAGTTGCCCGGCATCATTCAACACATTGTACGAATCGAGGTGCTAAAGCTCGGCTCTGCGATAAAGCATCATTAAGTGCAGCAGCAAGTGATATCTCATACTGCGAGTGATTTTGATATTGGGATGCGTTATGGGACAAACATACAATGGTGAGCGACGAGACAGACATTCCAACACAATTAGGTTTCAGGTCAAAACAAGAGATAGTACTGCTGAAGTACACATATAGCGGCAATACCGATTCCAGCTGCGACTTACTTTGCAAGATTAGGTGTGGTTCGCAACAGAGCCGCGTCAGTTGATAAGCCGGCAATGTTACAGCTTGGCACCGAAAGCAACTTTGCGAGGTTTTCGACGGTTGCGAGTGTCTAGCATGCTATGCAATGGGAATGTGAGCACTTGAAATGTCGCTTTGCAACACATGGTCAGCAATCTTGGAGGTGAATGCCACCAGAATTGGCTCAGGCCTTCGATAGGCAACATCTGCCCGCGCGGTCCCCCTGGCGGCTGAGCTGACGAGGAATCGGGAAATGCTTTGCCCAACGACAGCATAACCAGCTGTGAAGTCCTTTTCCGGTGCTCTATCAGGTCAGCTCAGCGCGCATTTGCAGCAGCTGCAGGGCAAGAAGCTTCGGCTTGCGGGTTATATTTGCTTATCGCTCGGGAGCAACTGCGTGTGCTGGAGGGTGAACTGCTGCATGACTCTTGTCGTATGTCGCGTTGATAGGGCCGCCGATGAGGAAATTACTGCATGCAGGGCCCACTTGTGATTGGTTCCTGGCTGTTATCGTTCCATGCAAGTATTAATTGATGAAGGATAAACTCATGAGCGGTATGTGTCATACTCCTGATCAAGTTGTACTATGATACATTGGGCTGCGCTTCAGCGGGGAAAATGCTCCGTGTAGTAACGTTCACGTGTCGCAAGACGGGCTGATAAGTAATCTCAATACATGTACTTGACACGAAGTCAATGCCGTGTCATGCTTGGATGGCCTGAAAATGATGCATCTACAGCTGCATGTTGCTGCAAATTACAATGCGATCCCGCCGCATTTGCACGAAGAGAAGGACATATGCATTCTTCTACGCTCAGTCTAATTCCATAGCGTTGATTGTCTGATTTAGGGTTCCAGCATCGAAAGGGGTATGAAAGTCGGTGGCCAGCGTTGGCTAGCTGATATCATATCATATAGCAGCATTCCCTCATGAGCTCGTGCGATTTGAATTTCACAATGGTGCTGCGGTTCGCGATTAATACTAAAGATCGTGTAGTGCTTCAGGTCATACAATCTTGCCGCGTGCTTTCTGCATCGCCTTCAAAGGGATGTCGGTATGCAATGCAGGGCCATCCGTACCTTATCGCCACATGTGCAGCACCTGCGTTGACGAGTCCGCGCAGTTGTGTTTCGCGATGATTGGCTGATTACAACTGATTACATTTTTGCTTAAGCATATCAAAAAATTGTTATCCTTTCAAATTGTGAAGTCATCAGTTGCATGTAAATCTATAAGAGTGAGAAATTGTTTAAGTTTGCGACTGCTGCAGGTGCATTTTATCATAATCATATCATATTATTCTCTGGGCTTCACATAGTTCCTTCCCTGCAATGTAACAGTCACGTGACAGAAGTAATGACTCAGAACATTCCGTATTTAAATCTGTGCAATTTCAAAACCCTACTCTCAACCCTACTTCGTCCGTCATTGTTGTCACCGGAGTATGCTCAAGCAAAGTCCCAGTATCGCCAAACAAGGCTAAAGTATGCCGTGGAATTTCAATGTTTCTAAGTCGACGGAAGAGCTGTTTTGTGGTCAGACTGCCCTCTTCGACTTCTTGGAATACTGGAGGCGCCCTGTAGTCGCACCTCTCATCCTCAGCTGCACTTGTTCCTTTCATTTGCGCTGCTTGCCGCCTTTGCCATCGAGATGAGCCGTAGTGCGCTTGAGACTGCCATGCTGTGGGCTGGGAAAGCCTACTGTGACCTGAGGGTGGGCTGCCGTAGCCGTCAATGACTCAGCTGCTTGTGACAACGTGAGGCGCAGCTGCTGGATTCCAACAACAGCAGCGTCTGTTGGATATTCTGACACCTTTACGAACTCAGCAAAGGTTGACATCTCAAAATTGTAATGAGCCGTGCCGGCTGGTGTGAGGTAATCTGTCTAGAGATTTGGTCGAGAGACTGCACTGCTGCTATCACATCTGTGTTGTGCTGCTGTCGGAGGCTGCTGCTGCTGCTGTTGGTTTCCAAGGTGCTGTTGCTGCTCCTGCTGACAGGGTAGAATGCGCAAGTGGTCATTTGCGGCAACCTCAAGTGTCTGGCGGCTCAAAGCTCGTAAAGTCCGGGCCAGCTGTGCATCGCTGGCATATCTGGAGCCGTAGAGTGGAACTACCTGACGGTGTGTCAGTTGATGATGCAGCCTCGCCACCTTGGTTGCATGCTTGCAAGAACTCCCCCTTGTTGCCAACGTGGCAGTTGCAGACGGCCAATGTCTCCGTGCACTCCTCCACTGTGTACCTACAGAGTATCATAGCGAACCTATCAGAAGTTGATTTTGGTCGATCCGTGAACATCAGCTCATCAGCTGGGCTCTGATGATATCATGCAATATGCGCTGTGTCATCACTTGAAGAGTATCACTTGCTCATAACCTCATTGAGCGAATGGCTTAATATCAATGCACTCATGCGATACTCTACCTCACAAATTGTTCATGCGACATTGAATGGTCACGTGCAGCATACCACACGGATTCATCGCACCAGCTGCACACGAAGTGTGCTTCTGCAAATCCAGCGTGAGTCACCACATCCTCGTCCGGAATATCGTTGGCCCGACACACTGCACTCATAGCAAAACTGCTCTATCTGGCAAGAGCAGTCTGGTAATAAGTGTATATGCGGAATCGGATGCAAAAAACCAAGCTAGATGATATAAACGTATTATCTGTTATGGTATGACCAACCTCAGTGCAGAAATTTCTCCCTCAGCAGCATCCATAATACAGCACTTGGGTGTCCACCCGGACTTCACAGCTTCGGCAGCCTGCTTGTATGCGCTCAACCATCGTACAATGGAATGATTGAGTCTTTAAGTCTTTGAGTCTTTGAGTCTTTGAGTCTTTATATATGAGTCTTTGTATATGAGTCTTTGTATATGAGTCTTTGAGTCTTTATTCATTGTATGCGCTCAACCATCGTACAATGGAATGATTGAGTCTTTAAGTCTTTGAATTTTTGAGTCTTTGAGTCTTTGAGTCTTTAAGTCTTGAGTCTTTAAGTACCCAGCAGACCAGAATAGTCCGCCGATGGGCGTCAAAAACAACGACTGTGAAAAGACACATTACGCAATACAATACGAGCGACGTCAAAGGTCAACCTTCGATTGTTCTCTTTCTTTTCGAGTTGTCAATCACATATCTTGAGACAACTTTGACCACTCACCTGTTAATTATTGCTGCCAGGAGTAGCATCGATGCTGAGCATGTTGCCATACTTGACCATCATCTCGAGCCAAGGGTCATGCAGACAGATGATGACCTCCTTTTCGCCTTGACAATCTTCTTCGAACCAGAGAATACACTGCTTGTGCTCGAAGATTGAGACCATACCATTGCCTGCGTTTGATATCTGGTTGGCTTTTTAATGAAGAGTGATTGCACCGAATGTACAGCTAGCGTACATCAATTTAGCTTGTGCACAACTCAAAAGTAGTTATCAGGAATCCTCTTGAAGGTTTCAGAATCGACCTTTATCCTCAGATTTTGTATGTCATGAACCGACAAAAGATCGTCCCAACTGAATGGAGTACGGCAGGTCGCTTTGCAAGTCTAGCAGTTTGATGCTCCTGTCCAGATACTATAGAAGTTCTAGTAGAGGATGGAGATGTTGTATACAAAAACAACCTGATGCTAAGCATGCAATTCTTTCTCTTCAACTCATTAGAATTTAGTTCTGCTTTTAGTTTGCATACATGATTGCGAAGAAAGCGGATCTACTGGCAATGGCAGGCTGCAGAATGGCCAATTCTAGTGCACAGATTGCATTGTCATGTACTACATGGATAGTCTCCACCATACTCTCTAATGCCAATCCCGCATATCCGAACCTCCCAAGACTTACCTTACCGCACTTCAAACAATTTATCCTTGTCCTTGCAAACGCGAAATGAACCTCAAGAGATGAGTCGGAACAGAGCGAACGAGAAGCATGTCTGACTAGGCTGAAACCTTCATCCTTGGCAACATGATACTGCCAAGAGCATCAACAAAACGTCCAACATTAAGCTACCTGCATGAATTGTCAATTGCGTGAGCTCCGGAGCTCACTGGATCCACTGGCGCAATGCGCGTATTCATTCGTCCGGCGTAAACGAAAACCCGTGATCGAGGTGCAAGGCGGTCCAGAAATCTTGCAATCTGTCCTTAAAGAAGCATTCTACCAATGCGTCTTCACCAGCGAACGGATCTGTCTCCCAAATCAATGCTGTGAACACAAATGACCTTCTGAGGATCCTGCACGAGGAGTGTTCGAGATAAATGTAGAATGATTCATTGCTACAAGTCATTAATAACTCGTTTGAGGGTGGTCCCGCTCTGATCTTAATTCCCAAAAGTATCCGGCGTCGCATAAATGCTGCATGCAGATGGCGAGGTGACATTTTTAGCACACGTCAATGTGCAATGAAGTACATGTGGCCTTGACATCCCCAACCGCATATCTGGTCGTATCAACCGCATTCGCAAAAGCAAGCACGTTTAGGATGCCTTATTGGGCCTAAACCTTCCCGGGCCGACTTTATTTATGTTTTGACAGAAGCATTTAACCCGCGTTTACAGCGCGAGTGCACTTTAGACAGTAATGGTCGCGAATGGTCTTCCTTGCAATCATTAAGTGAATGTGCGACTCTAGAGGATACTCATTTGAAGTCTCGTTTGCGCAGAAGCACAAACAGCAGTGGTTCCACTGCTGCATCTGCAGACTTTGTCAGTAAGGGTCGAAAACGTAAGGGTGCGGATTTTTCTCGTCAGAAGCCATTTTCTGATCGGTCAAAACCTTTTGGTCGGCCACTCAAACGCCCTTATCGTGCTTCTGCAGGACTTTCGCCTTTTGGACTTTCGCGATTGAACGAGCAGCGCGAAAAGATGAGATATTTTTATAATGACAAACAACACCACAGAGAGTGTCGTCGCTTTGAAAATGTCATGAAAGGCAAAACTTCGCCAGCTGGAAACAATACAACGAAAAAACTCAAATCTTTGCATGAAAATTTGGCAGGTCGTTTGATTCAAGTATAGACAATGTTCCTTCCTTGCCTAATCAGTCTGACTTTGTTTCGGTAAACGCTGATCAACAAACGACTACTGCCAGCCCTCCCTTACAAAGCATGCAATTTGATGAAAGAATCTCTGGTGCATCAGCTCGCATTCTTTCAAGCACTGGACCCTAGATTGGCCCTTGCGGCCAGATGTGGGTAATAAAATCTCTCTCTCTCTGGAGCTGCTGAAAATTCTATTTATTATAAATTTATTCAATTATCAGGATTCCATATAACCCCTGTCACTCCGTAATTAGCAGCAGTTCTGCCAACGGTACACCTGATCAAATTTTCGGCTTAAATTTAATTCATCTTTCAGTTCAATCTTTGAAGTATTATGTTCGATGTCTTGTGGCTGATTTGGGTGATTCTTGGGATGCAATAATTGGTGAACCTTGGCTCAAGCAACACCGAGCTGTTCTATCCTTTGATAAACTTGAAGTGAACATTCAAAAAGGAAATAAGACCTTTCTGTTGAAGTGTGGTAGCTACCACACTATAGTCTTGATGGCGTCCACGGGGCTTTGACCCGGAACATGTTTGTGTACACCCCGACTCAGGTGCTATTAGCTCCACCCCAATGTTAATTGCTTTGCAAATGTCTAGATTACTACAACAACATGGCTAACCGGTGTTTGTTGCTCGTGTGTTGCATTGTACAACATCACCGAAACCTTGCCTTGGTGCTAGCAGCGCTGTCAGCACTAGTCAGCACTTATAAGGTACTACCTCAGTATTAGTCGTGGGTTTTTTTGTCTTGGATATCCAACGATGTATACATGTATCATGAATTGAACAATTGCAATCCAATCTCAGAACTCTCATGATCAAGGCACGAAATCTCGATCCGGATTGAGGATATCCTGCACAGCTCGCCAATTGGCTTGTAAGCTTGGCTCAAGTTGGCTAATCACATGACTAGTTGCAATCATCGATGACATCGATGATGCATCGAATTCGAAATTCGTGAAAATGACCGTCGATGCCGAGAAGAATTGCTTTGTCTAGTTAATCGCAGACCTGCAATAGCATGAGAATGCGGCATGATGAATGAAAACCGAGTACATATGTCAACACTGCCAGAAAGTAGCAGCTCCAGCTGCATGCAGCCACATTTTGCACTCTTGATTGATTTGACACATGTGCACAGAAAAGCATATAACTGGCATAGTACGCAATACTGTTTGGTTTACTTTGCTGTTGTCACAACTACGGTAGCGTCGAAAAAGACGCTCGTGACCGACTCGAAATTGGCAAAGGCAATCGGGTGCTTCATGAGTCAATTAATCAAGTGTATTCTCATGCACCAAATTGCTTGGAAAATTAATTCAATATTGCTGAAATATGGCATAACTACAGCTTTAGAGGTAAGTATGTGATGATATACACAATATAAAAATTCGAGCGGTCCGTACATCCGCGGATCCGATTCAAAGGAATTTGATTAATCTTAAATATTTTGGAGAGTCCCTGATCGGACAAGGTGTGACCTCTAACGTACGCATGCGCATGGACTTTCAATTATATATGCCACATATAGTATATAGTATATAGTATATGCTACATGCTATGTTGTATAAATTGCTCTGCTTGAACTTTCAAAACCACAACTAATACCACCCACGTCGCCGGTTGATCACTAATGGCAGTCGTTGACTTCCAATTGGGTTCTATGTGCAAAAAATAATTTCAATGCGGTCGCAGGATTGTGCCTAGTCAGCCAACATGCAATCTGGGAAACTACTCTAGAGATCTGTGGTATAGAGGAAGGCAAGTGAAGCGAACCTTAAATTTGGCTGCAAAGCAAAGATCCAGCAAGCGACCTGCAAAAAAGTTTGGAAGAATTCCTGAGCTCATTCAATCGAGTCAAGCCCAGATTCAAACATAGCTCAAAACTCTAGAGGTAGATCTGATACGCATGTTTAAGCAGAGGAGCTATTGCATACTATGCATATATATAGTATGCATACATTTGCGAAGTCGATCCGAATCTAAGTCTTTTTCACATGTAGAGCCACGTGGTTTCAAACGCATCAGGTATACCTAGACGAGTCATGATGCCCGTCATTGTGACTTCTTCGCCCCTCTTCGATTCGAGAATACCATCATATATGATAGTCCTGTAGTCCTATATAGTCCTGCAGGCAATTATAAGTACTCGGTAAACGTCCCAACACTTTCTGTTCATTTATCGCTCACAGTCGCTGTATAGTACTCGTACTATAGTATACTAGTAATAGGATAGTACTTGCATAGTAACAGTACTAGCTAGGTGGCACCACAGTTTAATTCAGTGTTATACTCGAGCCTCGCTGTACGATGACTGCCTGCAAAACTCTGGAGTCGACTCAACACGCATAACAATTTGTATTGGGAGATTGCTTTACAAGGGCTAGTAGCTGCCTTCAAACGACCAACTCATGAGCTCACTGAGTCACCGACTCACCGAATGGCGCCGCCATTCAACATCAGTATGCAAAAGAGATCTCCTCTAGATGTAGAGCCTCGAGGTCGTCACCTCGAATGTAACGGGCAGTCTATATTTGCCGTAAGATTTCACCACCCTTTCAGCTGCATCATAGTCGTCATCCTGGAAGTCTTGATCTTCGGTAGTGATCCCTACAAGTTGCAATTGGCATGCTCCCTATAGTACTAGCTAGGGCCTCGAAAGGGCTAAAGCAGTTTCGCTAGGTAAAAAGCCTCAGCCAACTGATCCAAGCCTGCTAGCATTCCCGAATTCGCGAAGCAGTCGGCTACAAGCAATATCAATACATGTACCATGTTATACTGCAGTCAGATATCAGCAGGTCATTGATGAAGCGCAGGCATGTACATCCGAGGCATCCCAAGCAAAAAGCTTCCTAGCTCTATAGAATAGCTAATACGCCTTCAAATTTAGAGAATGAGACCCTAGATACGCGTACGCGTATACGTATCATAATATTAATAGCATTGCTATTGGTACCACGAATAAATCCTAATCTACTCATATTTATATGAATCTGCCACACCATACTTGAAAGGACTATTGATTACCACTAAGTTGATCGGCACACGTATAGCAATCACTAGTGGAATATAATGCCGAAAGTATACAAGTCCGGCGCCGGCCGGCCAGGTACCTATAGGTATACCTGGCTTATAAGCTAATTAGAGCTTACAAATGTACAATGGGTAGCGCACCTTCCAGTGTAATGGACGAGAATTTATATCTGTCGAAGGCAAGGTTCTTCAATGCGAAGAATCCCAAATCCGGCTGCGGACAAGGCAAACTGCGCTTTCAGCCTTATAAGCTTACCTTTGAAGCTTCTTGACGTTAACGTTAATGCGTTAAGACAGGCTAAGCCCCTGACGTATCATTGGCAACAAGTCATTCATGTCGACAGGACGTCCTAGACACGTACACGTACACTGCAAGAAACTGTTATATGCTATACCCCAGCACTTGCAATTTTCAACTCGCTTGTAGCTATACGGAGGAGTATCCTTACATGAGTGCATGTGATTTTGCAAAAAAATCCAAAAAGTACCTCTTGTTAATAGGCAAATCGTATCCTACAAAAGGATGTCAGTTAACAGAGTGTAATGATCGCGGTGATCACTATCGTATTTACTACTAGTGCAAACAAAGAAGTGTCTAAAAGTAGACAGACTGCAGCCTATAGGGCTGCAGCCACGTGGCAAGTGCTGATACTAGATGTGCAATGATACTATAATGGGCAAATAGCAATACACTCGTAGTGCTTCGCACTACATTACTCCCCCACCCTATCAAGCTCTAGTCCCATAGAGCGAAAAGTTGTAGGCGACCCTAGGTGTAAGAAATCCTGAGCTCACCACAGTCTCACACTAAAGCCAAAGCCGCACCCGCAAGGGTTTGACATGCAACGTCGGCGGCCAGGTGCACCAACCAGGGGGACGAGGCCCGGTATCAGTCAGGGGGACGAAGCCTGAAAGGGTACACCTATTCGACCAGCAAACCGAGGAAGCTAGCTGTCGTGATCAACATGCAATGAACCCATGACCCCGACACAGAGGGCATGCCGAAAGGGTGGTCTGGTAATGCCAAAAACTACACGTAAACTAATACCCAATAATACTGTCAGGCTGCACAATTGTATCGCATGCGGAAATTGTCAATCACGACAGAAAACATTCATTGTAACTTTTGCTACCCACAAATTGCATTATGAAATCCTGGTATCGTTTTCTTTTTTGGTGTCTTTCTATAGCTCGGCTGGCATTAAATGTTTGTCTTTTTATTCTATCCATTTTCTTTCTATTCGTCGGCAGCTGTTGACTTAGGCGAGATCACGAGCGGTGTCGGTGCGGTGTTGGTGTGGAGGCTGGTGTTGGTGTTGGTGTGGGTGCTGGTCGCCTTGCTCTCCCCCGCCTTGAGCCAGCTCCACCGCCACCACCAGTTGCCTTACTCTCCTCCTCAGTTCCCTCTCTCTGCCCTCCTGCTCCTGCTCCCTCTCGCTCTTTCACAAGTGCCAAGCCCTCTACTCTACTCGCTTAGTATGGTCTGCGCGCTCCACTACCCTCACGAGGGTGCTGGAACGTACACACGTGGCCTATGGCGCAATCGATCTTAAATGCTTTATTCAACACCCAATCAAGACCCGGGCATACGTTATTTTTTAAATCAAAGCACACCAATATTACTAGTTAGACGGATACTCATATTACGAATCAGACGGTTTCCATGTACGCAAAGGAGACACATGATAGATGCACCGCTATTGACATGAACTCCCTTGTCACGAGCGGGCGATGGATATGGTGCATGACCGACCTTTTGGTATGATTCGTTGTGTGGCTTCACATGAGAAACCAGCGCTTGTCC
>JAULKR010069327.1:0-11203 GCA_032356305.1 Prasiola linearis | reverse complement strand
GTGTGTGTGTGTGTGTGTGTGCGTGTGTGTATGCGCTGAAGGGGGTGCGGAGTCATTAAAATTTCACTTCAGGCCATAGAAATGAAACTATCTCACCACAGCTTCTGCTCCCAAGGCAATTGCGGCTGCAATCCCGGCTATATGGCAGTAGTGCTGGTTGAAAAGGCCCCCACAAGCTGCGTATTTGACTACAAGCCCTGGTTGCTTCCCTGCAGATTGTGAAATAAGTATGAGGAAGTGTGAGAACATACAAGCAGGATTCGTGTAAATCACCGAGGTGTTGATGATGTGCAATCTAACTCGAACAGCTGTGCATTGCCAGGTGCTTGGCCAATAGGAAACTAAGTTACGGCTGCTCCATAGAAAATGTATCAAAGGCTATGGGAGCATAATGGAAAACGTTCTGAGTACACTCCAGCAGAGTTATCTCGATTGATCATGAAGATAAGTTCTAATGTTACAAAATTCGTTCATGCCACTCTAGCCGCCCTTGCGTGATGCCTTGCACAGCTGATGCTCGTTGATGGCTGAAACTGAACAGGCATGTTGGAATTTGATGAACAAACTGTAAAGATGTTGGAAGCAGTGAGCTGTATACAGATGCACGAAATCTTCTCACCTGTTTTCCCTGCATCTAGGCTGCTTGATAGCGCAGCATGTCGACCGGCTGCCACGAGCTCGGCTGCAACCTCGGACAAGAGAAGAGGGGGGGGCACCTGTCTCCTCGCATCTGCGACAGAAAAGTAGCGCCTGTGACCCTTTGAGCAAATGAGAGCATTTGGCCTTCGACAGGCTGGTTTTGCCAGACGCTGTTTGATACGCTTCTTCTCACGGCATGTCAATTTAAATGCGGTAGCATAGCATGGACGGCTACTACTTGACAAATGAAGGAGAAAAGGCTGTGTAGCCGGGAATTGCGCAGGGCTTATATGTAGGCACAGCACGCTCAGCCAAAATGGGCAAAGGAAAGGGACTCGCCTATTGGCTTCGGCTCTGTTTGAGACCAGTCGGTTTTGATTTGGATCTGAGGGTCTTGCAGCCATGCGAGATGATAGAAGCTGCTAGAAAGAATAGCAAGAAAAGTGAGCAGGACCTGCACAGATACAGATAAGGCAATTGAGCAAGATTGAGCTAATACTTGCGATTGGTGATCAAGCCCTTGAATCTGGCAGTTGAACCACGACAGTGATCCGTCCCCGTAATTCCTTACGTTATCATTCATGTACTAGGTGTTAGATTTCTTCGCTGCAAGTTCTGTAGGCTACACCCAAGTCACAGATTATTGATGAAATCCGACTGGTTGGTGGGAAAACAGAAGATACTTCCACAGGCTGTGACGTAACCGTGCCGAATCCAGTTGGGCATCGGGTCGCAAAATTTTATAGGGCCATGACACGAATCATGCTGGCCTCTTCCTTTCCAGCCCGATGTAGGTAAAGGGCGTATCGTGAAATAAGAACTTCACCAAACTGTCACTGAACAATCTGACATGCATTGTTCAGCCTGTGGCAAGTCCTGCGTCTTTTGGTCAGAACAAATAGAACGTGTGTCACCCTCTGATCCATGCGGAAGACACCTCGAGTATTTGAAGGAAGCACCAACTACTTGTACGCACCAAAATGAAGCATGGAAGCCGGAAGCGCCTGTATTGGACCCGACCTTGACTAACGCGACGGAGCGTAGGCCGGGTCATGAAAAGCTGTCGGTAGCAATCTCATCAGATTACAGATTCCGTGAAAGCTTCCATGGAGTTATTGTGCAGCGCAGACGGCCAATAAACGCCGCTCGGACATGCAAGTGGATTGCGCGGGTAATTGCGCTTGTCCTTACAAGCACAGAGTGTGCGCTAGTACTTGTCCTGCCAAGTACAACATTTGTGCGCTCAGAGGGATCAGCTCACAGCTGTGTTAGAGCGCAAAATTTCATGACAAACTATTAATTTGAAGAGTTGCACCTGATCATCTTGATACGGTCGCTGCAAAAGTTGCTCGAATATTAGCCGGGGAAATGAGCTCCAGCTGGCAGTCAGCCCAATGTCGTTAGTAAACGACCTGCAAACGACCTGTCAGCTGCCGTGTTACAGCCGTAACAATCTTGCTGATAGGACAAGGAGCAGTTTTGGGAATTTTGGCAAATAACTGTAACGAAGTAAACGGCGATGTTGTAGAATCGCCAAGATGCCCAAATCTTTTGAGTGTCAATCACAACGTTGTTTGTACGCGGTACCATCATGATGTGATCACACGTTACACTTGAGAATTTCCGAGTGGGTATCGTTCATTACTTTGATCTCAGAACCACTACAGAGGTCTGCAAGGCTTGATCCGCTAGCCGTACATAAAAAGCGCGCGATAGCTTCCCTATAGCTACTGTAACAGGTAATATGTACTTATACGCGCAAGCTGGTAACAACCTGCGAAACGCGTTAACTTCGTGATCTTATAACGATCTGATTCTTAATAACTCGAAGCGCCGATTTGTAATTACATGATTGCATGTCAGACAATCAGGTGCGCATATACGTACAGCTCTGCAGAGCACCAGGCATATGACTTTAGTAAAACTCGACGATTCGTTAATTTGTACACCTAAGATTAGACGTAATTTACTATCAGCGAGTGATACATCATATGATCGAGTGTTGAGGATAGTCAGTGCCAACTGGCAGTATCAGTCTCGTTCACTTTACAGTGTACACCCACGGGCTTCAAGCAAGTTGCGTATGAGGCCGCCTCGTCAGCAACTGGCTCGTTAATTTTGTCAACTTTTTACCATTACGCTGTTATTATGCTAATGTTCTAAACATTATTAAGAGCTATTATAAGTCTAAGCAGCACATAACAATTGTTCGTTTATAGTAAATATTATTGCATTTATATTACTAGTTTTCAATCTTACAAATACTATTCTTAAGAAAGAAAATATAGTAAAGCAGATGTTTCTGCTACAAAAAGAGTAGTATTTGGGTTAGGGGTTTGCATCGAATTGTAGTACGGGTTTGTTTCGAACCTACAAGTGCAATGTGCATATATGTACGTTACATGAAGCACGACTGATGTTCATCGTGTGAAGTGAGTCTATTTGAATTTCTGATTCCCCTCGCACATCTAGATTTCCGAGCCAGTCAGAGCACTGTACGCAAATCATGGCAGATATCGTTCGTGACGTGTAAAAAGCTTGTTCTGGCTCCACGCACGATATATGAAGTCGAATACAATCGCAGACGGCTGAGAACTACGTATTGCAATTAATCGTTGACGTACTTGATCTGAAACTCACCTCAGACAAGCTCCCCTTATGAGGTTCCATCAGCATATCTGTGCAAAACTACTAGTAGTGGCAACTTTCAACTTCATTTTTAAGGTGACACGGCAAGAGCTGCGGAAGATTTTGTCCTTTGAGCTCGAGAGGTCAGAAGAGGGCGAGAGAGGGTGAAAGGGAGCAATATAAGCATTTGTGATTGCGCTGCTTCACGTATTCAACATATCTTGTCGGTATTGCTCCTAATCACCTGAAGTTGGTATCTGGGGTTTAGGGTTAGGGTTAGGGTCACCCATGTTTGGTGTTGACCGACCCTAGATTGGCCCTTGCGGCCAGAGGTGGGTAATAAAATCTCTCTCTCTCTCTCTGTAATTGTTAGTCTCAGAATTGGGAGGTCCAGCTGCAGCTGTACGCAATCGGGTTCCAGTAGCTGCTGTGCTACCGACACAACAATGTTCAATACTCGGACTCAGCGATGTACGTTTAAGGACGTCTCCAAGTCAAAATAGATAGCTGCTGCTGCGATCATGTTCACGGGCCAAACAATTCCGAAACAATTTGGCAGAGAGCCGGGATATGCATACTGGTACGATCAATTTCAGATTTTGACATTTTGAAGTGCGCTTCCAGACTCGCGCAATGCAAAGCAGTGGTAGTACCGGGCTCTTCTTCACTTATTGTGAATGAAAGTGAACATCAACATAAATAGTACACCTGAAATGTCATTTCCATTGGTCATCCGATCAGCGGCTCATGCTGCTGACCTTGTGGTTCCCTTAGTCACATGATTTGACGAGTGACAGAGGCTGCAGGGCTTTCAAGCTCCGCCATAGCCGCCATCAGCGCCTGATCGTTGATAGCTGCCTGATTGTTGAGGTGGACGACCACCACCTTGGTTTTCTGCCGCACTTCTATCTGCGCAAAATACAGCCAGGTGCACGACCACTGTCTGCCATGAGCAACGAGATCCGATGGCAGCGTACAGCTTGTCGTCATACCACGATTTGACGGGGCTCTGGTGGTGTGCATGATTGAAGAGGTCACTAGCGACAGGCGGAGCACACACAGCTGTACAAAGGTTGCCTGTATGCCATATATCCGGGGCTCATCATCCAGCCCCACATGTCCCATATCTGCTTCTGACTATGGCAGCCTCATAATACTGCAAGCACTCGTGTTATATCACTGGATGCCATCCATGAAATAGTGGGCATTTGAAAGGCGAGCCGTGTTAGTCCATTAACAAGCACATGTCAGAGCCCCAGTTCGTGTACACGTCACGGAGTCCTTGCATCAGACGCACTCCCAGATACTCCCTGAAACCTAAAGGAGTGCCCCCAGGGGTGGGAGTCCTCACGCTGCTGATGTGCTTCCCGAACTTGGTGACGAGTCCCGAGCGCACACGGGCGGCGCAGGCGTCACATCCGATGGTGGGCGCTGTCAGGGTCACCCTGGCCTGCTGAGGTGGACCCATCGCTGGATCTGAAGCCGCTAGCTGCTCTCGGGTGGCTGTTGGAGGGCTGCGAGGGGAGACACACACGACTCGCATCTGTTTTGCGATCCACACGCTTGCACATTGGTGAAATCCACCAGCCGGAATCTCGCCTCCAATGAATACACAACTCCAAAAGTCATGTTTACAGCTGTTAACTGCACCTCGAATGCGCACTAAGAGCGCTGAGATTGAATTGGTGGTGTCCATGCCTCGGTTCTATTCTGAGAACACTCGAAGTCGCCTACGGACTGCAAGGGGTGCATCGACCGATGCTCTCTCATTTTGTTGTTGACGCAGACGTCCACCTCACGACTGGGCAAAAGACGTATCCGGAGGTCACGCTTCCCAACCCTCTGGCACTGTGTATCATCTCGGCTGATGCTGCTGTCGGTGCTGATTTTATGCACGTAAGAAAGAGAGGGTTGGCCCATGAACCGCCATCAGTGGAGCAGCTGGTCGCTCAAGGGTCTGGCCGGTTCACAATAAGGTGCTGTGAAGATGCTGTAGAATTCCTTTCTTTATGCACAAGGCTAGCAGGATCCGGTGAGCTTAGCTTCAACGTATACACTAAGGCAAGGAGCTAGGGGAAACTCTACTTCTATGCGAGAACGAAGCTTCAAAATTTATACGATCAACCCAGAGCTTCAAAAAGCACAAAAAGGCAAGAAGGAAGCTTCGAAGTGTGCACCAGGAACACAGACATGGAAGCTTGGGAGCTTGACAGCGACACAAAACACGATAGTGACGAGCTAGGTTAGGGGAAACAGACTGCTTTCCCGGTGCAAGCAGCAGTGCAGAGTATTAGGACACGGTGCTCCGGAGCACGTGGACAGTCAATATTCGATGGTAGATACAAAATTTCTGAGCTTCTGAGGGGCCTTACATAGCTGTGACAGCGAACATGGAGGACCTGTAGGGATAAGGTTTAGACCATTAAGTAAGGCTCGGACCACTGAACTTTTTGTGGCAGCAAATATGAAGGACCTGTAGGGATAAGGTCGGCTAGGTGGCTTCAGGAGCAGCTGGGCACGGGGTACCCATCGAGGGGGCGCCAAAGCAGCAGGCAACCAGGCTGGGAATCGCTGACCGAAGACTTTGGTTTGGGCGACTGCTCTCTGAATGTCACCTGCGGATCAATAACCTGAGCTACATCATCTCCCTCACATCATCGTAAGAATCCAGCGTCAACTGTGATCTTTCAGTGTAGAACTCGATTCTACAAACATCTGGCAGTGCGTTGCTCTTCAGGGTGCGTTCCTTATTGGCAGCTCAGAATGATGTAAGCAAACTTTGAAAATGAGGTGAACAAAACCACAGTACACAAACTCATTTGCGTCGCATGTGATGAAGGGTGGTCCTCTGCGACCTTCCGAGTCTAAGAATGTGATAAGAGCGAGAATGAGCGGGCTGCCTGTCAAATTCGATCACAGGTACATACACAAAAGGGGCGATGCTGCCGGAAAAGGTCCACTACAGCTGTCAGCGAGCAGGGTTGACGGCTACAGTAGATGATCGGACAGAGGGAATCACTTGACAGCCACTCAGAGAAGTCACATTTGGACTGGAAGCCTGGTTACCAATGACTGGCGGGGTCTCAACCACCGTCACAGGAGATCGCTTTGATCGCTTTGTCACAGGAGATCAATGGAGGCCCACACCCTCATTGTACTCCCGAATGATGACGTCAGAAAATGCTGTGAAAGTGGTAGCTAACAAAAGGAAAATGGTCCGCCGTCTCCAGCCTCGATTTTGGATCGCTGCCACCGAGGCGATCGCAGTCAGCGCAAGGAACAGTGGCCTGCAAGCGACCAAAATTCATATTAGACACGTGTACCACCACTTTACATTATGTCGACGCAGCGTGATTGAAGTATACAGCCGTGCTCCTGACGGACAGACAGACAGGAGACTGACATACAGCTGCTGTCAGTTGAAAGGATACTCTGGTCAGTCTTTGACCAGCACTTCTGCACATCTGAACTTCGGGAATGGTCGGCGATCCGTGGAACAATGAGCGATATCATTACCATTACATGGGGAGCAACTGGACTTTGCACATGTGCTCCGGATGATATCAGGGAACTCTTAACACAAAGGTGGCACACCTGAAGGGGGTCAATGCCGCAAAGCCCAGGCAGCCAAATCCCATGGTGAAAGTCATCAGCAGCTGCGGTATGCAACAGCTGCTGGCAAGCAAGGCTGGCACCAAAGTTGCTATGGCAAACAGTCCGTTAGAGCTGGCATCGCTCTCTTTCGTTTGCGCGTCTCTGTGCCATTTGGCTCTTTGGCCCGAGCTACTTGTGGACGAATCTTGCATAGTTTGCGGCATTCGTCTGTCTTGTGAATCGCCATTGATGCTCACCATAGCAGGCTCAGCGGCCACTGAAGTTACAGCCCAGATATCCGATGCTTCCCGCAGGTTTACTGCTCAGGCGTTCAAGGAAAGCAGGTCGACAATCAAGAGCTCTGAGCATACTGTCTCATTTTGAACGAGATCAAAATCTGTGATCTTTGATGTCACGAGGTCGCTCTGCGGTTCCTGCGGTGCACTTTCACTTACACCTTTGCTTACGATGCGCCATACGCATGCATGAAGAAGGGCGGAAGCAAGGTTAATCAGCGATCGTCTGGAAGCGTGCAAGTTTCAGATTAAGCGAGCAGAAACAGATTAAAAGAGAATCGGATGGTAACGCTGTTGTCTGTAGCGCCCAATACATAAAGTTGCGTACGGTAATCTCGAGTTCAGTGACTGTGTATGTTGCCGCCTATTTGTCGGCTGCGGTGACAGTGTCACAGCATTCAACCAGGGCAGGCTTTCATACATTTCGAACAGTGCGCAGCTTTCAACTGCGACTGTCCTTTTACAAGCGAGTAGACGACTTGAGGTTGCGAGCTCGAGCTCGAGCTAAAGCACCTGCATGAAATCTGCGCAACGTGAATAAAGCGCAGAGCCGATTAGACTACGAACTTCCGGCATAGACACATCATCAGCAAGCAAGCGCACACCGTCCGTCTATACCTAGTCATCTTCGATACATGCTGTCCATAGCATGCGGGTAATATTCTGAGTGCTTTCAATGCTACTGCTGAATACAGCCATGCCATTCCCTGCAGCGAAGAGGTTTGAGATCTTCTTGATCAATCTGATGGAAGTGTTCATCACCACTTTGGAACAACTTCAAAGTTTTGGGGATTTACTGTTGAAGCGGTCACTCAAAATGTCATCAAAGACCTGCCTTTTAAGTCTTCTAGCTGCCGAACATCTCGACAATAATGCTTACGCATTGGCGGGGCGATCATTGCTCCATGCGTTAGATATCTTTAAGAACTCAAAGTTGTTGAACCTTTCAAACTCATTGACTTGTCGCATAAGCTGCTCGCACGTACACGCTCGCTAAGCTGAAGTGGGTACATGAGTAAATCTGTGCAACTAATACACTCGTGTTTTCGAAGCTTGAATTCGGGACTTCTTTACGTTGGTAATTAGATTTACTATCGGGATGAAAGATACGAGATGGCAAGGGATTGACAGCGGAATGCCAAGATGGACTTGAGATCATGCCTTAGAAGAAATCACCTCGAAACATCAATCGGGCAAAAGATACTGATCATCGTGCCCTTCACATACCCATTGAGTCGAGCCGTGACAGCTCTCTATTGTTCCGAAAGATTCGTCAAATCAGGTGACAGTTGCTCCTGTGGAAGCGAAGGTCCTTCCGGGAAGCTCCAGTTGAAACCATTCTTCTAACAGGAAAGTGCAACTTGCAAAATTGCCACTTCTGTTACATAATAACAATCTTTCATTCATAGAGCCCGGATTGATGACAACGTCTTAAAGGACTTATATGCTAGAAACATCTCCAATAGAATGCAATAGAATAAAATACATGAACAATAACGATGCCTTTGGAAACGAGCTCATTGACAAGTTTTGCACATGCATGACAATCACAAATAAATTTTGGGCTGCCAAATGGAAGTATTAAACAAGCGAAAAGGTTAAGCATCCAATTTCTTCATTTCCGTCGCTCGTTTTGTACTTATGACTTCAAGTTGCTGAGAAGTCACCCCCCTCTGCAATGATCTTCACCAGCCTATAATTGAGCGTCTGTACATACATCGATGATATCACCCATCAAGTACCCGGATGTATGCGTACGTATATACCTTCTCGTGACATCACTTCAAGATGTTTTGAGTGATAGCAATAGCCTTACACGACTTCGTATGATTTGAATTGACGTTGAGCGAACTGCACGTAAGGAGTGGTGTGAAGTGGTGAGACTGATGGCCAAGGGGTCGGTGGCTTGCTTCCACACGCACCCGAGAGCAACAGCTGTGCACACCGTAACCCAATCCAGCCGAAGCTATCATTCACCGAGGGTGGTACCTGCTGCGCTTCGTCTTGTGCGTCACTGACATCGAAGCTGACACCGTCAGCAGGTAAGCTTGCCATTGTGGAAGGGTGACAGGCTAGCAGGTTTCTTTAAGATTTCTTCGAAGTGTACAAAAGATGTGAACACCCACATGTGTACATGCAGAAGCAGCACAAGCAAATGATATGCTCGCCTAACGTGTGTATGATGTCTGAAGCGACATGCAAGCTGCATTGAAGGAATTAATGCGATCATCGCATGATACTATTGCAGTACCGTTCTGCCTTGCTATTACAATCACTTTCTACTTCAACACTTTCCACTCAATATGAGGCAGATTTCCGCCGTCAGCCTCTCGTAGAGCACTTTGCACGTGCATGCGCTACCATCGCAGTTGAGCACAACATTCTGTATGGCAATACCTACTGGTGTTGTTAGGTATCATATCGGGTACTATTGACAGTATTGGACAATGCCAACATGCAATATTAATATTGGCGCATTGCACGTATATGCAATGGTGCACCATATATTCTGTATATACATATAAGATTAGGATTTGGGTTAGATTTGGGATTCCGGGAGCATTTACGGACTCCGTTTGGAGACACAACGTTGAGTCATTTAGCTAAATAAATATATGTAGATACTGGCACGTGGGTGCAAATGTTTAGATTTTAAGCCAAGGTGGGGCCATGGCCAGTTAGCTAGTTTAGAATCATTATTATCTTTTACGAAAATTATACTGCCGAAGCTGCCAGCGGTTTGAGGACAAAATCAATATTGATCAATACAGTTTTCTAAGAAGCTTTATTATGTAGTATTCCTGAGGCCCTTCTGCTTCCCTTTTTACCTTAAACGCTTCAGTGCAATTGAGCTTGCCGCAGTAAGCCACCTGTACTCGCGTGATTATGACCATATGCATGGCATGTCGTATAGCTGCAAGCTCTTCATGCAAGCTCTTCGTCTGATCAGATATCATCGTATCGGATATCGATCAATTCATATTGCAATATACGAGAAGTTGGATCGAAAAGAGCGAGTTGCTCCACCGATTTGACCCGATTTCTATATACACTTCAAGCTTCAAGGCTGCAAGCTTGTGAATGCGACCCTTCTACCAATAACTCCTCTCCAACTTGCTAGCTGTACAAATTCTAGTACAGCGAAAGCATCTGCTCGTGAGCCGTACACAATTAGTAACTAGCCGTCATCTGGCCCTACGGTGGTGTCAGCTGCTCACGCTATTGATTGCAAAGATTGGAAACCTTGAAACTCTGAAATTGGCACCGTCTCATTTCTGTAATTTGCAAGTAAAGATGGAGACAGTGCCTCGGTTGCCAATGTTACGCCTCGATTGCTTCATTGCAATGGCATGTCGTTCATGCGCATACGCAAGGAGTACGGCCCACTGTAAACCTGACTCAAAATACCACGAATGAAATGAAAACGGAGTGTTCCTCAAAACAAGCGCTACATTGCAGCTGCAACCGGTGTACATTTCGCTGCGCGCCCCATATATTTTCCGCTCGTGCTCGAACGCAATGCGAACAGCTTCGGGGCGAATTTACCTGTGTCGAACGCTCGAAAGGCTCTTCACAACTACTTGTAACGTTGGAGCTTGATCCTGTAAAACTATCAGGCGGAATTCTCAAGGTTTACACATCTGCTATGCTGCCTTCCTTCATGTTGATTTCTGCATAGCATGGTGTTCGCCATTGTGCGATTCATTCTCGCCCACGAATGATCGTCATGGTGCGTTTGAGTTCTTTCGATTGGGCAGGTACTGGAGTAACAGGGGGCCTGTGGCTGCGGAAATTGCAGCACAAACTCAAAACCATGCGACCAATGTTTGCCCGGTGGCAGAGACGCCTAGCAGTTGTGATGTTCTTGACTGCGAGCCTCACCACCTGGATACTGCTTGGGGGCATGTGGCTGGGTAGACATAGCCAGCTTGAGGTAGGGCACATGTGCGCAAATGTGTGTGTATGTGCGCGCAAATGTGTGTGTGTGTGTGTGTGTGTGTGTGTGTGTGTGTGTGTGTGTGTGTGTGTGTGTGTGTGTGTGTGTG
>JAULKR010069216.1:0-11207 GCA_032356305.1 Prasiola linearis | reverse complement strand
GGGGGGGGGGGGTGGGGGTGTTAAAGAGATTGGAGGATGGTGCGCACCTGGTCATGGTTGCCAACGAGCATCAGTGTCGGCCGACGCCACGTCCTCAGCTCAGCCAGAACTCTGTTGAGGGGCTCCACCGCCAGGGATCCTCTCTCGTGCCAGAAGTCGCCTGGCATCGTTGCAAACACCCCTTGGCCCATTCAAAGCCACTCACGATGTGCTGCAGGTGCCGCACTGTGTCAGCGACGAAGGCTGCTCGTTGGTCTGGCATACGAACTGTCATCACCAGACAGCTGAAGCAGCAGTTCATGTTTCAAGTGATGTCCCGAGGGTTGAGAGTGTACAAACTGGGATTTGATGGAATCACATGCTCTATTGGATATAATAGCACCGAAGAATTTCAGCAATCAGCATTAGGTGAAAGATCTCTAGCTTGCTGAAGCTGTCATTCCCTCAAGAGCTTCAGATATTGCGGTGCTACGATGCCTCACAGGTTTCCCAGCAAGCTATGAGCGAAGGAATTGACATCCAGAGAGCTGAACCAGAGACACAGATCGAAAGTGGGAGGGTCAGGTGAAAAGGCTCAGCAGTGAATTATCATTGCTCGTTCAGCGTGCTTCAATATTCATGTATTGATATCTGTAGGATATGGTGGGACAGCTGATCCTATGAGGCTGCAGGTTGTCATGGTTCTGGTGGGTTGGCGCACCTAAGAAGAGGATGCCAGCATTGCGGGCGCAGGCCTCGCTATGTACTGTCCGCAGCACTTCGATGCATACGTCGACTGTCTTAGGTGACACATGGAGATCCGAGAACATCACCTGCAGTCAAATATGATCGCGTACATCCTCACCTGCAGTCAGATATGATCGCATACATCCTGAAGCCAGGCAATTTTGGTGTGGTATGAGTAGACTGAAAATGCGAACCTCTGAAAGGTTGAAAGGGCGAAGTATTGAAAGAATGAAAGGATTAGTGGATGAATAATCAGGACAAAGCGAGCCGATCTCCGGCAACTTATCTACAGGTTTAACAGCAATGAGTATACAAGACTTTTCTCGGTCGTTAACGACACACTGAGCGGCCGACGCCAATCTTGCGAGGGAATCAAGTTCTGGGATCAGCTTCAAGTCACGGTAGGAAGGACGGTAGGAAGGACTTTCAGAATGTGAGGCAGTCACTTGACACCAGAAAAGTAAATTTAAGGCGATTTTATGGGCAGTGGTCTACGAAGAAGATGAACGAACATATGACGCTTGTGAAGACCTTACGCTCCATTTCAATCACATGGTCGAACACCTGGAAAGCCGTCACATTGGCACGGAGAGGAGCAAAGGGTTCTGAAGAACCTCAAGGAAAGCTCTGCTGACCAATGGCTTGATAATCAGTGTGCATGGTTGCAAGCTGCCTTTGCCCCACTTCGCAATCGACTGACATACCTAGGAGCTTCTGATGAGGTGCGAGCAGGCACGGAGTATATAATGTCCATAGTGCATTCAACGTATTTGGTGCATGTAAGAGCACTTTATGTAGTTCTAGTAGACTCTACCCTCAGAGGCAACATATGTCAGATGCCGCACCCAATTCGAGATACCTTCCCAAGCCGCCACGTCGCTGGGCACTCCAGCAGAAAAATCCAGGGCAGGTGAGACCAGGCCCGATGATTCCACGACACCCAGTGCTGGTGGTTTCGCTGTATCATTCGAGGTAGCGGCTGGCGGTTCGGACTTGAAATGCTCTGCTTTGACTCCTGCGCTGTGTTGCTGTGCCTTTTTGACGGAGCTGCCTCTCTCCTTTTTATCTGCTGACTGTGCAGCTTCGTCAGTGGTGGGCTCCCTCTTGGACAATTGCGCCATCGGCTTCTTCTTTGGACGTCCACGACGCTTGACAGGCTTTTGCGGTTTGCCTGAGCTACCAGAGGAAGCTTGAGATTGATTTGGGGGTGTATCTGATGCAGTTGGCTCTGTGGATTCGAGATCTGTGTTATCGACTTTAAGCGCAGCAGCTACCTCGCTCGTCTCAGTTGTACGCTGCGAGGTGCTTGCATGACGTGACACCACTCTTGCAATGCTGTATCTGCTGCTGTTGGTGCGAGGGAAAGTGCCGCAGCTGACGGATCCTCGTGTGCTGCAGCTGTAAAGACGTCGGGATTTGCAAGAAGCTACTTTCGAAATCAAAAGACCTTCCACGCCTGATGACTTCCGGAGCCAAGCACGTACATGACTATGGCACTCTGAGCCTGATCCCGCCTTCCATACTAAATCCATTAGCAAACACCTAATTGCTCGAGACATCTGCATATCATCCATGAAGCAATTGAGTCTTTATTCGGAGTCTTCTTACCATTGATTTTAAGTAAGTTCGCTGGGCGAGGGACAATTGCGAAAGCTACAAATGAACGAAGAAGTTTGCTGAGCATAAATTGGCGTAGCTGCGGGTCGTTGAAGCTCACAGCTGAAGCCTAGATGCAAAGTATCAGTATGCTATATAGATACACATGCATGACATACGCTGCTCACGTTGATATAAAATAGCTCTATTTGCATGTGTTAGGTCATTTGCATGTGTTTTTTCTTGTTCGCTCGCATGAGGATACGCAAGTGTGCTGAGCGGATGGTGCGCACGGGCTCAAGGAATTGTCTGCCTGTTTTTCCATCACGCCAGCATTCCTTCGACTAATGGATATTCGAACACATTCGCTTCGATTTGCTTGATATTTCTGCTCGTAGGGGTGATGGCTTGCGCTTATAGAAGTAGGCCAGTACTCCGAGCCAACGTTAGACAGCAGGGCGAAGTTATTTGAGCCGGTCAAGTCTGCCTCGTAGAACTGCGAGTTTTTCGTACAAAGCGACGGTCAATCGGTGTCGTCAGCTTCCAAGGTAAGAGTTAGCATCGATCTTCTTGCATCAATGCCAGGCTGGCGAGAGAAGGTTGTCACAGTTAAAGGACGTGTAGCCAAAACTCGGAGGAAGTGGGGACTTTCGCTGAGGATTACTTGTTGAATTGCTCATGCGATGTGTTTGCAAAAGGTGCCCTATCCTGAGGTTGGTTGCAAAAGATACCGCAACACTGTTGGCAAACATGCTACGGCCTCAACGCGTCCTTGTGCTTTCCATGTAATAAATGAGATAGAGATATACAATTAGGATTTAGTGCATTTGAGGAGGGAGTCCTCAGCGAATGCGGGGTTTCGCGCGTGCGCCCGGCATTACATACTTGTAGTGGCCAATCAAGCTAATCAATGCATGGGCAAACAGGCTCATCCAAACCTTAGTGGTCACGGATCTAATGTGTCTGCATAAAATATTTCCATGAAGTAGATTTGATGGTTGCTTTCGCGCGTTCCCTCACACGTTCTCGAATTACCTCGATTACGCGGACTAGGGCGTGAAGTGCGCTGGCTAATTCTACTGCCAGGTCACCGCATCAACGGCAGCAGACTCTTGGATACAGCGAAATACGAAATTAAAAGTCATGCAAGATTTGTAAATTTACGTGTAAGCTTTGTGAGTAATTAACAGCCTAACGTCACTTCAGTAGCACTAGAGCACCGCCTTGCGATTTCTGTTTTGAACAGCTGTAAAGCTGGCGCGCTCTTGTGGCACTTTTCGACCTGATGGCCATAGTCCGGATGTGGTGACACAGAGATACAAAGAATTAATTGCAGAGGCACCATGCCGCACGGAGCTGTTTCTCTTACCCTTGTCCCAGGCGACATTACTAGGTATCGACATCACCAGCTCGTTAGGTCAAGCTCACTAAATTGATGTGAACCATAGCGAGTGAGCTATAGCAACTGATGCAGAAGACGCTACTCGTTCACTATCTGCTTTCATCTCTCTTCACTCTTTCACTCACTCACTTACTCACTCACTCCCCCACACCTTTCCCCTGCCTCCTTCTCCCCCTCCTTCCTTTCCTCTCTCCCTCCCTCCCCCAATCCCTTCCTCATCTCTCCCTTCTTCCCCTATCTCTGTTGCACGCATACATACAAATACACATAAACTTCCTCTCCCCCCTCCTCCCTCTCGCTCTTATGCCCGCCCATCCGCTTGCTTACTTCCGCCAACAGCTCACCCAATCAGCTTCATTTGGAGACTCTGCTGCCATGTATACAGTACAAGTACATTCAATTGCAGCTAAGAACCTTACTGTTAGACTTGCAACTTGTACCTTGTTCAGTCACAAAGCTGAACACAAATTCCTTGGGAGCACATCGCAATGAAAGCGACTGGACTTAGTGCAATTGCACAACAAGCCCTTCCACCCCTCTCCTGCACCCATGTCGCACGGGAACAACTTTCTCATTCCACTCACGGGTTTGTATGAAGCTGCAGGGTCAAGGCAAGAACGAGGACCGGGCAATCCGCAGCACGAATCCCCTTTCACTGGCAGGTGGAATCATGCTGAGCTCAGAGATGCGAATTGGTGCGGCTGGGCCAAGACTCGAAGGCATTTGTCCCAGATTGGTGCATTGAGGATCGACAGAGCAGCGCACTTCAATAGAGCTTGGAAGCAGCAGGTGCGGATCACTCGTGTAGAGACACACCCTCAATGACATGCAGCAAAAGCAGCAAGGGCGAGCTGCCTGCTCTGTGGCTTTCAACTGTCTGTCCTGGAAAACGACGAACTCAGGCTTGATGCATAGTGCATCACGCAAACTCACTTTGACAGAGCCAATGTCTCTTAAAAACGATGTCTGTAAGCAAGCAAATCTCCCACCCGAGGTCCTGTTCCCAAGCCCGATCGCTCGACAAAGTCGCTGATCCTATTGATTAAGAGATCAGAAGCTTATCAACTTGTCTGTTTTATCTGCTACTTCACCCATAGACTGAGAGACACGCTTACTCGGGGAAACAAACGTTGGTGTGTAGGAGAAGCAATGCCTCGGCAGGTTCAAACGATTAAGCCGGTGTATGAGGGTTTTGCTATCGCTAAGCAGTCCGACTCCTCAACTCATTGTGCTTTAAAGCAGTACAGGAAGCCTTGGAGGAGTATGCCGTAGCATTCCGTCAGTCTTCTGCTTTCATCGAGTTGCACAGTCTGGCGCACCTCGATGCTGTGGTGGATGCAACAGGGCCTGGCGCCGTTCCCATTTGCTTTTACTCAAGGGTGAGTAATACATCTCAATGTCTGACAAGGCCATGTTGACAAAGCCGCTCACATCAGAGCCATTGAACTGCTAGCATGCTTCCTTAATGATAAAAAACTCCGGGGTGGGTAAAATGTTTGTGCACATCAATTTTACTTTTGTGCATCTCCACCTTATATCTCATCATAGCCTACGACATATTACAAGCATAGTGGCTTCTAGCTTGAAGCACTGGCAGTGTTTCCTCGACTAGAATCAAATCTCGATAAGTAGATAAGCTCTATTACGCTTACGCTTATCGTTGAAATGCGTATAAAATGACGTCATTTATTCATTGAGAGAATTTGATATTCAAAACGCCTTTCAAAATATATATATTTTGATGTATTCTTATAAATAAGCCTTTCTTTAATTTCAATGCCCACCCTATTACAAAGAGCATTACAAGCTTGCCGCATCGCTGACATCCATGGCAGCATGCTGCTCGCGGACTTGCACGTGTCGTTGCTAGTTGCTAGCATACATACTCAAGTAGGGGGCAAAGCAAGAGCTGATATGTGACTTGCACACTTGGGCTCCGGAGTCGAAACGATCCGTTGGCCACCCACATGCAATCGATACGTTCTATGACATCCTCGACAGCCAGCAGCTCGTCAGCCTTGAATCAGTTGTTGCACTTTTGTTGGACATACGCGTATACGGCTGGTTGCTGCCTGGCTGGGCTTGAAACTTTCCAAAACTTTGTCGGTCACCTTACCTTGTTTTACTAAGGGGTCTCGAGCTATACACTTGCACAATTCCTTCTTTTGCAAATCATTGAGCGTGGCGGACAATATGACTTGTACTTCCACACATAGTGCTTCCCTTTGCAGTAAAGGCTGTTATTGTAGTTTGCTCGCACTTGCTCCGTAATGTAGTCATGTTGGCTGCTTTGATCGGATTTTCTAGCTTAATGTGCTACATATCCTGATGGCGTTTATCTTATGAAGAAATGAAACACGTTTCACCGAGGAAACGCGTACTTGATTCAGCTGTTCTTACTTACTCTATAGATATAGACATAGTAGCAACTGCACTATTACACGATTCATTGGCCTTCTCATATATTGAAGCATCGATTAATCTGATAACTAGTTTCGACTACGGTATTGCCAAGGCTGACCATTGCCTACATGTCTTGACACGAGCAAACCTATGGATCCTACCGTGAGATGATGCGGCATTGTAACTCCATGTGTGCTGAGGTGAAGCTATCCCCTCCCCTCCCCTCAAGCAGACATCTGCACACGCACACACACATACACACACATACACACGTGTGTGTACACACACACACGCACATACACGTATGTACGTATACGTGTGTGGGGGCCCCCCGGGGGGGCCACCTATAAAAGAAGGCAACTAGGAGGCGATTGTCCAACAGCCAACTGTAAAGGAAGGCAGCTAGAAAGATACCGGTCAGCTGCCAAATATCATGTAGGGCAACTGACTGCAAAGAAAAGGGCAGCCAACTGTAGAAAAGGGGCAACCAATATATGTATCAATTATTGTAAACCTACAAGATTACTAAACGAATCTTGGCAGACAACAAAACCCTATGTGGTGGAGATGGCTTACTCCCATATTGGTTGAGAAGGAGCGACACTTGCTGCAAGTAGTGGCGAAGGTGTGCTCATACCTCTATGGCTTACTCCAATACTGGCTAAGAAGGAGCGACACTTGCCACAATCATGTCCGCCATGACCGGCCATGACTGCTTGACTGCCTTAGTAGTGTATTTTGGGATGGTGGAGAACGGGAAGGCGACATGCGGAAGGAGAGCTGGTGGGGCCATGGGGGAAGGGGATTCCAATCAAGCGGGAGTCCCCAACAAATGCCCACACCACCAATTCGACGATCGAACGACTCGCGAGTCACTCGATATTGAATAGCTGCAATCCACCACATCAACACCCAGCACGACAAATACCCCAAATCAACCACACAACTTGAAGCACTTCCACATCCCAATCCCACTTCCATTCCAACCTTCCACACTTTTCGACCAATCCCCCCGGGTCTCATTTGCAGATCTATCACCAGCAATATCGACACGATTCATTGCACACGACTTCTACTACTCACTAGCCAAGTTACAAATCCCACCCTCCACCAACCGGTTAACCATTGATACAACCAAACACCAGCTTGCCTACGCACCCCAACCAACACGAGTGAAAACCGAAGACCCAAAAAATGAAAAAGTATCGGACATGGAGGCACCCGAGAGATATTACAACCCTCCCCTGTTTACCACCCGTCTCGCGCCCCTCGCCCCTCGAGTTGGAAGTCGTTACCCCGGGAGGGAAACGACTTCCTGGCAGTCATTGGAACGATTATAAGGCTTGGGCAGAAGCAACTAAGCTCTTCGCCTTGATGGGAATCCGGGGGGAATGTGTGGGCGGTGGGAGCGGCTTCCGTTCCCATTGCCCCTTCCCCCAATTGTGTTCGTCGGCCACCACCCTTTTAAGCTTGTCCTGGTAATCCAGCCGGAGTGTGGAAGATACCCATTTACCTCCTACTACCTGTGGGCATCTTCTCCCAGCTGAGGGGTTTCGGTTCCAGACGCATCCCATGCGCCATAGCTTGTCGCCGAATAGCAGGAGGTCGTTTGCCTCGGCTAGTCCCGCGCGTCTCCTCAACACCAGTAAAGGCCTCATCAACCCGACAGTTATCCCATATTAGCGCAATCCACGACTAGACGAGAAATAATTGCAAGGATTAGACGAGACAGACGAACTTACACTACTGCATAAGTTTGTGCATGACAATGATAGGGTTGCCAGATGGTATGCATTGCATTGCTAACATTCTAGTTCCTTGGTGCTGAATAGGTATGACCCTGCGTCTAGGGTCTGTGAACATAGGTAGTTCTACATGACAGCTAGCTTCCTTGCTTTGCTTGTCAAGTGACTGCACCCCTTCAAGCTTGACGACCGGTCGACCCTAATTCTTCTGGGCCTCCTCCCCCCCCGGTTGGTACACCTGACCGCCGAGGTGGTATCCCGAGCACTCGCGTGCGCGGCTTAGGTGTTATATTGCGATCCCCTCCGGACTTTTCGGTCCGAATTGTCTAGTGCATTTAGCTCTATGGGAATATAGCTCTTGCGGCAAGGGAATATCGTAGTGCGAACGCTTCTACTAGTAGTTTGCTAGGCGACTAGTAATTATTGTCTAAGTATTATTGTATTAGTCACCCTTGTATCAACACAAGCCCCGTGGCTGCAGGTCTACACGATGCAGCTTAATCTTATTTTGACCATATTCCTACTTCCGACTAATTACACTAAATTTTTTGTTTACACTTGTTGTACGTGTAATAAGGGTCATAGAAATTCTACAGTCGGTAGCATGACATCACGTTGAGCGGGCTGATTCACGAATGAATGCATTGTGTATTGTCCATGCAAAATAAGATTACCTACACCACCACCTTAGTTATCACGACGAGCAAACTTGTCGATTCCACTATACACTACGTATATTAGTCATGTAATTATAAACTTGATTATACAAGATAACGAAATCTTTTAATTTATGATTTTGCATGTTCTCGTATTCCATAATCCTGAAGGCATGTATTTTCAGGATCGTGTGTGCAAATCATCAACTTCTACAAGACTACAATCACAGCTTCAATCTGGAAAAACTTAGAATCTGAAGCTGGTTTTAAATTGCTACAATTCTTTGGCCAGATTTCACAATTATCTCGTTAAGTTGGAAAACATGTATGTGCACGCATGTGCTGTCCATGGTGAAAGCGATCCATTAATGCATTTGGCAAGTCGCTTCGTGCAATGCACGAGAATTATGATGCCCTTTGCAACATGCCGGCATAATGCCTTTTGAATTGTGTCGAACGTTTGTGAATATTACGCACTCACGGGAGAACTAAAACCGAAAAGCTACTAAGGTAAATGCTGAGGCTACTAGCCTCAAGAGGTACTGCATCAAGCTGTATCATAAAGTCAATTGGTGCAGGAGGTGTAAACTGATTAAATGCAAGCGGTCAAAACGAGGATGTAGCAAATTTATTGGGGATCTTGCACCCAGAGGCGTTCAAAGGACATATATTAGTTGAATATTGGTAGTGCACTCAGTAGGCTACTGTACCAAAAGATAGTGGCATATTGAAAGGCATAGTTGTTAAGAAGCATTTGAACCCCTTGTTCATGGATTGAATTCAATGGTAAGGAGGAGTCGCACAAATTTGAAGTGGTATACTTTTTCGTCGAAGGACCGTCCCATAAAATCAGTTCCCGTGGGCCTCGGCTTCTCATCGCATTCTGTGGGATTCCGTCGCCGGATTCCGTGACCGAATGTGTTGTATTGGGAGTTTAGAAGATTGCAAAAGAGGTAGTGTTGAACAACACTGGTGTGTCTCAACGACTTGTAGGCAATTGCCAAAGGGTAGCTTCAGCCAGCTTCCTTGGAAGCTCATTGCTAGGCGTCATAAGCTTGACTAACCAACAGTCGGTTATAATACAAATGTGTACGATTGTGTACAGGTTTATAAGAAGTCAACATTCCTGATACTTGATGATGACCAACCATCATCAAGATGCATCATATGATGCTAAGCAGTTAAAGTTAGGTAGATCTTTAGCAATGTATTTGTAGATTATATCTAAATATCATCGTCATACAACAGACAGTGCCGCTGCAGCTGGGCTTCCAATGTTGACGTGGAAGCTTCCTATCAAGTGTTTTGACTTGATGATGCCGACTTGAACAAGATCAAACTATGACGACTTGATCATACCTAAAATATTTACTATTAACTTTACTTCTAAGTACTACTGAAGTCTACTACTGAAGTCTCGCCATTAAAGTAATCACTTATATGTCATTGATTCATCGTTAAGTTGCATGTATTCAATAAGTAAGCCTTAGTCTTGGAGAATAACTTCTAAACACGAGCGTATAATGGGTCACAGCGCCCTACATGAGGCTGTTGCTAGTCGTGGAGAACACATATTCTAAATACTAATGTCAACGTGTATACTACAGTGTATTGATGATGCTACCGTAGTCATTAGAAAACAAAACGGCGTACATTATGTTATATAACATAATTATATAAGATAATTATATAACATAATTATGTTTACTAGTGACTAGTAAATATAATGTACGAGGTTCTGTTTTCTAGTAACTTTACTGCAGCCAGATATCCGAAACTCATTTCGAAGTGAGAATATGACTGAAAAGAAAGTTTGGTAGTCACTTGCCAGTAGCTCTTCAAGAAGTCCTAACAACTTGTTGCATGCATATATGTATATACATGCAATATGTTCAATACTACAGATATCAAGTTGTCTCTAATTTAGTTACGGAACAAGAAAAGTGACAATGAAAGCGGCGCATCAATCAGAAGTGAAAAGTTCAATGTAAGTTTGCCCCTTGTGAAAGTCGCAACTTTGAATACGACAATAGTTGTGATATACAGTGGGTAGTAATCTGTACTTCACAGGGGTTAAAATTTACATATTGTATACGCGGGTGGACGATTTTTAGCCAGACCCACCTCGAGAAACAGATTTACAAGATTAAGGAGCTAAACCCCCGAGGATATCATCATGCATCGTGAGTGTAATTAGAGTTTTGCCGTCGAAAAGAATAACTGACATGAGCCTGAGAGCTGGCACCCAATAAATTGCTTGCTTTATTGTAAACCCACTCATGTAGCTGAAACAATCGGCATGTTGCCTCATGCTACTTGTGCCTTTGATGGGGTTTTGTAGCCTACCTCACCAAGAGCACACTGTTTTGCATCATTGATGTCCTAGTTACCCGCTGGAGCATGCTAGCAAGTGCAACCCTTGACATTTATGCACATGTGTTTCTCAACCATGAAGCATCTTCGCTTTGAAACCAATGAAGCATCTTCGCCAAAAACATTGCGCGTGATCAATTATCAACTGATAAGACCACATACTACAGACCACTGCGAGTCTTTTCACATGAGTAACGCTTTGCACTACATTTTGTCGACGAAGTGGACCATCTTCATAAAATCACACACAAAAACACACACACACACACACACACACACACACACACACACACACACACACACACA
>JAULKR010069105.1:0-11207 GCA_032356305.1 Prasiola linearis | reverse complement strand
GCGCACACGCCGGCGCAGGTGCTGGCCGGGGCGGCGTTCGGGCTGTTCGTGCCGCTCGCCGAGCTGTGGTTCGTGGTGTACGTCTGGCTGGATCTGGCGGGCTAGCGTCTCGGGATGCATCAGATTGACGCAGAACAGAGGCTGTCGTGTATCCTTTCCACACCTTCTCCACTGGCCACCGCAGCCGCACACCTGACCCGCTGATGCCAGACACGACCCGCCTCTGCCCGTCCTGCGACCGAGAGATCGCCGTAGGCGCCGCTTTCTGTCCCTATTGCGGTTCGGCGACTCCGCTTGACGAGCCCGAGTCCGTTCAGGAATTCCCGCCAAGTGAACCCGACTCTGAATCCGCGTCGGACCGGATGGCGTCGCTGCTGTTCTCACCTCCCGAGCCAGAGCCTATCGCGGATCCTTCGAGCCCCGCTGACAGGGAGTCGAGCGTTGTTGCGCCACTCGCGAGCCGGTCGATGGCCACGCGACCTGGGCGCGAGACGGTCGCCGACACATCCCGCCGATCATCACCATCACGGACGTACCTGGCGCAGGTGGAGTACCAGGTGGTTCCGTTCACGGCCAGCGTCGGTAGCAACCAGGGAGCCAGCGCTGCAGCCGAGCAGCTCGAGGGCCTGATCTCATCCCAGGCCGCCGGAGGGTGGGAATACGTGCGCCTCGAACAGGTCGAGACACACATCGCGGGGAGCAGCGGGTGCTTTGGTATAGGTGCCACCCAAGCCCAGATGACCTCGGTCTCGATGGCGGTATTCCGCCGGTGAGATGGCTGCTACTGCTCAGCATCCGAGCTTACTGGATCGTGTTTCCAGAAGCCTGGAGGCGCAGATGCGTCTTTCGGGACACATGCTCGCGCCACGTGTACCGATCTGCCCGACGGGACGGACTCACCGCGGGACTCCGCTCCTTTCGCGAACGGCACCGCATGTGCCGCCCCGGATACTCCCTCGTCTCACACGGCGTGGCACTACGGCTTAGACTCGCCGACGGCTCCTTTCTTGACGAGAGCGAGGTAGCACCGCGAATCATCGCGGAGTATCGACGCCCTGCTAAGGCACTGAGTGAACGGCTGAACTCGATATGAACGGAGCAGGATCACTCAGAGAGGTGCGTCAAACCTCTGAGCCCGAGGAAGTCACACCGATCACCGCACGGGTCCCCTCCTTCGCCTACCAACCGGCGGCACCGGGGCGGCGCGAATGCCCTCGTGAGAGCTTCGGCGGCGCCTATCTTGGGCGCCCACCCCGCTGCGTCGCCTATACCGCTCGTTACGTCCGCTTCCCGACCGCCCGGCTCGCCGCCGGACGCCCCCGACATGACGATGCACCCGACGACCCCGCGCGGCCTCCGCCGTGCCCTCGCGACGACGTTCGCCCTTCTGACACTGTGCGCGCTCGCGCCGGGTGCCGCCGCCCAGGTCCAGGGCGAGATCCGCGGCAGCGTGGTCGAGGCCGACGGCGGCGCGCCTGTGCCCGGCGCCAACGTCACCATCGACGGCACCAACTTCGGCACCACGACCGGCCGCAACGGCACGTACAGCTTCCGCATTCCCGAGGGGCGCTACCTCGTGCGGTTCAGCTTCGTGGGCTACGAGACGCTGTTCGACTCTGTGGCCGTGGCGCGCGGCTTGCCCACGACGGTAGACGCACGCCTTGCCGAGGGCGATCTGTCGCTGGGCGAGGCGCAGGTGGTGGGCCGCCGCGAGACCGAGCCCGGCATCTCGGTCATCACGCCGCAGACCATCCGCAACCTGCCCACGCCGCTCAACGACGCGCTCCGCACCGTCAAAACGGAACTCGGCGTGACGAGCAACAACGAACTCTCGAACGCCTACTCCGTCCGCGGCGGGAGCTACGACGAGAACCAGTTCTTTATCGACGGCTTCGAGATCTACCGCCCGCTGCGCACCAAACAGGGCGAGCAGGAAGGACTCGGACTCGTCAACGGCGACCTCGCCGAGAAACTGACGCTCTACGCCGGCGGCTTCCCCGTTCGCTACGGTGGCAAGCTGGCCTCGGTGCTGGACGTGGCCTACGTCCGCCCCAATGGCGAGCCGACGGTCACCGCCTACGGCTCCCTGCTCGACGGCGGCATCGCCGCACAGACGTCCCTCGGCCTCGACGCGGGCGTGGCCGTGGCGGCGCGCGCGGCGCGGCCCGGCGGCCTGTTCGGCTCCCAGGAACTGAAGGGCGAGTACGATCCCGACTTCCGCGACGTGCAGGGCGTGGCGCACTACGACCTCGGACGCGGCGCCCAGCTCCGCGCCGTCGGGCTCTACGCACGGCACCGGTTCCGCTTCGTGCCCAGCCAGCGCGAGACCACGTTCGGCATCTTCCCCAACCTCGTCCGCACCGTGGCCGTGGACTACCGCGGCCTGGAAGAGGACGGCTACGACGTGGGGCTCGGCGGGCTGATGCTCGCCAACTCCATCGGGCCGGTGCGCATGGAGCACCGCGCCAGCGCCTTCTCTACGACCGAGTTCGAGACGCTCAACGTCGAGAGCCGGTCCAGCTTCTTCCGCCGGCAGCAGCGCCCCGACGGCGAGCAGGCCGACCTCGACCGCATCCTGGAAGGCACCGTCGCGCAGACCGATAACGCCGACAACAAGATCGTCCAGACCGTCCTCACCGGCGCCGGGCGGTACCTGGCTCGTATCGGGCGGCAGGGCTTCGAGGCGGGCTGGCAGCTCCGCAGCCTGCAGTTCCGCGACCGCCTCTCGGAGTTCACCGACATCGTGGGCCAGGACTCGCTCGGGAATCCTCTCACCGTCCGCGCACGCGAATTGACCGACGACGCGACGCTCAACACCACCCAGGCGGCCCTCTGGCTCGAAGACGCCATCGACTTCCTGGACGAGCGCCTGACGATCACGCCCGGCGTGCGCGTGGATTACTTCGAGTACAACGACGAGACGACCGTCTCGCCGCGCATCGGCGCCGCCTACCAGGCCGCCGAGACGACGCGCATCTCGGCCTCCGGCGGCCTCTACTACCAGGCGCCCACCTACCGCGAACTCCGCGGCGACCCCGAGCCCGGCCAGACCATCGCGGCCCAGCTCGACGGCGACATCAAGAGCCAGCGCGCCGTGCAGGGCGTGCTCGGCCTGGAGCACATCTTCACGCAGCGGCGCCTGCTCCTGCGCGCCGAGGCGTACGGCAAGCTGCTCTCAGACCTCATCTCGTACGACACCGAAAACACGCGCGTCGCCTACTCCGGCGAGAATGACTCCGACGGCTACGCCTACGGCCTGGATATCCAGCTCCGTGGTGAGCTGGTGCCCGGCCTCGAGAGCTGGATCAACTACGGCTTCCTCAAAACCGGCGAGCGCTTCGACGCGCCGACGCTCACGCCGACCGGCGACCCCACGGCTGACAGCCTGGCTCAGGTCGTCGCCCAGACTCGCTTCGCACGCCTCGGCGGAGGCGAGTACGTCGCACGGCCGACGGACCGCCGCCACAACGTGTCCATCTTCGTGCAGGACTATGTGCCCGGGGACGACACCTTCTCGCTGCACATCCGCGCGCTCTACGGCACCGGCCTGCCCTACACGCCGCCCAGCGTGGGCGACACCATCAACGGCGTCGCCATCTTCGACGATGGCACGCGCCACGCGCTGCGCTTTCCGTCCTACACGCGGTTCGACATGGGCGCGTCGAAGGAACTCAACGTCGGCGTCGGGCCGGGCGGGCGGCCACTCGTGCTCCGCGCCACGGCCGAGGTGCTCAACGTGTTCGACCAGACCAACACCGTCGCCTACTCCTTCGTGGAACGCAACGTGGGCACCAACCGCTTCTTCGAGCCCGTGCCGACGCGCCTGACGCCGCGCACCTTCAACGTCCGCCTCCGCCTCGACTTCTAGCCGACGAAATGGGACGAGCGGACGGCGGATCTGCCGCCGTCCGCTCGCGACGTTCCCTACGGACGGCGCAGCGAGACGAAGAGGCGCCCGCGAACCGCGGTGAGACCCTGGTATCGGTCCGCGTCGAAGGCCTGAAGGTTCACGTCGGTGAGGAAGAGCGCCGGTTCGGCGCGCAGCTCGGTGGACGTCGGCGACGTGAAGTTGAGGCGGAAGGTGCGCGGCAGGAACAGGTCGGCGAGTTCGTCCTCGTCGGCCGCAGTGACAGCGGTGAACTCGACGGCGTTGGTGAGCGCGCGGACGGTGAGGTCGGTGCGGCGCGAGCCCTGGCCGCGGAACTGGCTCCGCAGGAGCGCCTCGTCGCCGTTGCCGAAGATCTCGAGCGACGTGCCGCCCTCAGCGAGACGCGCGGCTACGTCCGCTTCCTCGAGCGCGTTCGCGTCGGGATCGAAGCGGAGTTCCTCGAGCGCGTAGACGCCTTCGAGGGCGTCGAGCGTGCCCGAGCCGCCGTTGTTGGTATCGCACCCGGTAAACGCGGCGAGGAGGAAAACGAGCACAGCGAGCGTGCAGCGGGGACAGGTGAGCATCATCCGTGGAGGTGGGGGGAGCGGAAAGGTAGGCCGTCGCAGCCGGGGGCCGCAGGGTTCAACGCCGCGCCCCTCCGTCTCCGTGCGCCGACGGCGGCGCGGCCGGCAAGCGGGATGTAGCCGCCGAAACCGGTGTGTACGTCACGAAACGCTGATGGACAGAGCCAAAGATTGACGGAACGCGGGTCGGTGTCGGCGATTCCAGACACCCCTCCGCCCCCAGACTTCATGCGTTACCGTCTCCTCGGCCCCACCGGCCTCCGCGTCTCTGAACTGTGCCTCGGCACCATGACCTTCGGCACCGACTGGGGCTGGGGCGCGGATGCCAAAACCGCGGAGGCCATCGTGAAGCGCTACCTGGACGCCGGGGGCAACTTCATCGACACGGCCAACCTCTACCAGGAAGGCACGTCCGAGAAGATGCTGGGCGAGATCCTGCAGGACGACCGCGAGCGGATCGTGCTCGCGAGCAAGTTCACGCTCACGCCGACCCAGGAGCAGATGGGCGACCCGAACGCCGGCGGAACGCACCGCAAGAGCCTGATGCGCGCCGTCGGCGACAGCCTGGACCGCTTGCAGACAGACTACCTGGACCTGCTCTGGGTCCACGCCTGGGACGAGTTGACGCCCATCGCCGAAACCATGCGCGGCCTGGACGATCTCGTTCGGCAGGGAATCGTGCACTACGTGGGCGTGAGCGACTGGCCGGCGTGGGCCGTGGCCGAGGCCAACGCGATGGCCGAGGCGAAGGGCTGGACGCCGTTCGCGGCGGTGCAGGTGGAATACAGCTTGATCGAGCGGACCGTGGAGCGCGAGATCGTGCCGTACGCACGCCACGCCGGACTCAGCATCACGCCGTGGGGACCGCTCGGCGGCGGCGTGCTGACGGGCAAGTACCTGGACGACGGCCCCGGCGGCCGGCTCTCGGACAAGGCGCCGCAGCGATCGGAGCGCAACCTCGCCATCGCACGTGAGGTGGTGGCGGTCGCCGAAGAAGCGGACCTCTCCCCCGCCCAGGTCGCCATCGCGTGGCTCCGCGCCCAGGGCGACGACGTGATTCCGATCCTCGGAGCCAGCAAGCTCAGCCAGTTGGAAGACAACCTCGGCGTTCTGGACGTGCATCTCTCCCACGCCCAGCTCCACCGTCTGGACGATGTCAGCCACATCGACCTCGGCTTCCCCGGCGAGTTCCTCGCCCGAGACAACGTCCGTCCACGCATCTACGCGGGCACACGCGGCCAGATCGACGCTGACCACGAGAGCCCGGCACACCCGTAGTCGTTCCGCCGTCAGCGCCGCCGTTTGGCGCGCGCCGTCGGCTCGGCCGAAAGCGGGTCGTCCGGCCAGTGGTGTTTGGGATATCGGCCGCGGAGGTCCTTGCGCACGTCGAAGTAGCCGTCGGCCCAGAAGCTGGCGAGGTCTGTGGTCATCTGGGCCGGCCGGCCGGCCGGGCTCAAGAGGTGCATCACCAACGGCAGGCGCCCCGCGAGCACGCGCGGCGTGGCTTCGAGGCCGAACACCTCTTGCAAGCGGACTGCGAGGACGGGCGCCGCCGGATCGGAGTAATCGAGCGGACGGACGGAGCCGCTGGGGACGGTGAGGTGGCTCGGCGCGAGGCGGTCGAGGTCGCGCGCCAGGTCCCACGGAACGAGGTCGCGGAGGCGAGCGGCGAGGTCGACGCGGCCGAGGTCCGATAGGCGGCGCGCCTTACCGAGGTACGGCGCGAGCCAGACATCGAGCGAGGCCAGGAGCGCGTCGTCCGACACGTCGGGCCAGGCGCCGGGCGTGGTGCCGGCGCTCGCGTGGTGGTGGAGAAACGCGAGGCGCTCGCGCAGGCTCGCGGCGTCCTTGCTCCACGGCAGCGCGTCGAGCCCAGCCTGACGGATCGCGTCGAGCAGCGCCGTCTGGCGCTCGGCGTTCGTCGCGGGGATGGACTTTTCCGAGAGCACGACCGCGCCCAGGCGCCGCACCTCGGCGACGCGGACAGTGCCGTCGGCAGAGCTGACGATGCGTTCGGAGACGATGTCGTCGGCGAACAGCGCTTCGATCTCATCGGACGAGATGGGCGCAGCGGTGAACACGCGCGCGCCGCCCTGACGGTCATCGAGGGCGCCGACGGCGAGGAAGGGCGAGTCGGCGAGCGGCTGGTCGCGGTCGAGGAGTGCGGTGCGCCCTTCGCGCATCCGGTAGCGCGCGCCCTCCTTGCCCTCGCCGGTGCGCTGCGCGACGCGGTCCGGGTAGGCGAGCGCGAGCAAGAGCCCGGCGTCGTGCAGGTCGTCGGGCGGCGAGTGCCCGGCATCCAGGCGGCGACGCCAGCGCTTCGCTTCCTGCCGGACGGCGTGCAGCGCGCCGCGGTCCAGGCGGGCGCCGCGGTGCGAGAGGTCGTCGGTCCCACGTAGCGCCTCGACGCGCAGGCGCAAGTCCACGTCGGGCAGGCGGCCGGCCCAGCGGAAGATGTCGCGCTCGGAGAGCAGCGCCACGAGTTCGGCGGCGAGTGCGCGCTGGTCTGGCTCTGCCGCGGCGGCGAGGTGCGCCAGGCGCGGGTGCGCCGGCAGATCGGCGAGCGCACGGCCATGGTCGGTCAACGTGCTGTCGGTCCCGGACGCAGAGGGCTCGAGCGCGCGCAGTTCGCGGAGCAGTTCGGTGGCCTGCTCGAAGGCCGACGGCGGCGGCGGGTCCAGCCAGGCGAGGTCCCCGGGCGCGGCGCCCCACGTGGCGAGCGCGAGCGCGAGCGGCGCGAGGTCGGCCGAGGCGATCTCCGGGGGCGCGAACGGCGCGAGCGCGGCCTCTTCGCTCGGTCCCCACAGTTTGTAGGCGACGCCCGGTGCGGTGCGACCGGCGCGGCCGGCGCGCTGCTCGGCCTCGGCGCGACTGACGCGGACAGTCTCGAGGCGCGTCATGCCGGATCCGGCATCGAAGCGCGGGCGGCGCGCCAGGCCACCGTCGACGACGACCGTGACGCCGTCGATGGTCAGGCTCGTTTCGGCGATACTCGTGGCCAACACCACTTTGCGCGTGCCCTGGGGCGCGGGCGCCACGGCGGCGTCCTGCTCGTTGGCCGAGAGGTCGCCGTAGAGCGGCGCCAGGCGCACGTCGCGCGGCAGGCCGGTGAGCAGGTCGGCGGCGCGGCGGATCTCACCGGCGCCCGGCAGGAACGCGAGCACCGATCCATCCTGCTCGGCCAGCGCCTGTCGCACCGCTCCGGCGACGCCCTCCACCACGCCGGCGGCGAGGCTGGACGCCGCCTGCCAGCCGCCCCGGCTCGGCGTCGGCGGCGTGCCGAGAAGCTGCACCTCGACCGGAAACGCGCGCCCGCGGCTCTCGATGATCGCCGCCGGCGTGCCGGTCGCGCGTGTGAGCAGTTCGGCGACGCGCTCCACATCCAGCGTCGCGCTCATCACGACGATGCGCAGATCGGGCGCGCCGTCGGCGCCCGGCCGGAAGAGGTCGCGCGCTTGCAGCGTGAGCGCGAGGCCGAGATCGGCCTGCAGGCTGCGCTCGTGGAACTCGTCGAACACGACGACGCGCGTGGTCGCCGGGCCGGACTCCAGCGACGGGTCGCGCAGCAGGCGGTTCGTCAGCACGCCCTCGGTGACGACCTCGATGCGCGTGTCGCGTCCGCCCTTGCTGAGCCCGCGCGTGGTGATGCCGACGGTCCGGCCGAGCGGCTCGCCCAACGTCTGCGCGAGGCGGCGCGCGGCGGCGCGCGCGGCGACGCGGCGCGGCTCGAGCATGACGATGCGTCCGCCGTCTCGCCACGGCGCGTCGAGGAGCGCGAGCGGGACGCGGCTCGTCTTTCCCGCGCCCGGCGGCGCCGCCAACACAGCCGCGGGCGCCGTGGCGAGCGCGGCGACGAGTTCCGGCAGGACGGCGTCGACGGGGAGAGTCAGGGAGATGGCGAGCGCGCGAGGTGGACGCGCAAGATGCAGACACGCCGGCGCGCTCTCGCCGTCGGCTAGTTGCCGCCGCCCAGAATGTCCGTCACGCGCGGCGGTGGTCCGCTGCGCCCGACGAACGCGTCGTCGCGCCACTCGCCCGTCTCCACGCGGCCGTCGGCGTGGCGCATGGTGCCCTGTCCGTGGCGCTTGTCGTCCACGAAGGCGCCCTCGTACACCGAGCCGCTGGCCCAGGCGTAGCGGCCGGTACCGTTGAATTTGCCCTCGCGCCAGGCGCCGGTGTACACGCTGCCGCTGGTAAGGGTCAGCGTGCCCTGGCCGTGGGAAATGTCGTTCGCGAACTCGCCGTCGTAGACGTTACCGCTGGCGTAGGTGGTTCGGCCGCGGACGCGCGTGTCGTCCGCGAAGTCCCCGGTGAACGTGTCGCCGCTGGTCCAGGTGAAGGTGCCGCGGCCGTGGCGGTTGCCTGCCATCCAGGCGCCGGTATAGGTGTTGCCGCTGGCATACGTCATAGTGCCCTGGCCGTGGCGCTTGTCGTCCGTGTACTGGCCGTCGTAGACGTCGCCGATGGTGGAGGTCTCGCGCCCCCGGACGCGCGCGTCGTCCACCCAATCCCCGGTGAACGTGTCGCCGCTGGTCCAGGTGAAGGTGCCGCGACCGTGACGCTTGCCGCCGCGATACCCGCCCACGTAGGTCGCGCCGGAGTCGTAGCGGTAGGTCCCGGTGCCGTTCATGCAGTCGCCGGAGAGGCAGGCGGCGCCGGAGGTGGGCGGCGCCGTGGCGACGGGCGGGGTCGGCGCAGGCGTGCCGCCGACGAACGCCCCCTCCCGCCAGATGCCGGACTCGACGCGGCCATCGTGATGGCGCATGGTGCCCAGGCCGTGGCGCTTGTCGGCCAGGAAGTCGCCCTCATAGACCGAGCCCGACGGCCAGGTGTAGCGGGCGTTGGCACCGGACCGGATGCCCTCGAACCAGGGACCGGTGTACACGTCGCCGTCGGCGTACGTCATCGTGCCCTGTCCGTGGCGTTTGTCGAGCGCGTAGGCGCCGTCGTAGACGCTGCCGCTCTCGAACGTCTCGCGGCCACGCACCCGGCTGCCATCGGTCCAGTCGCCGGTGAACGTCATGCCGGTAGTGAACGTGTAGGTGCCTCGGCCGTGGCGCTTGCCGCCGCGCCAGGCGCCGGCGTAGGTCGCGCCGGAGGGGTAGCGGAACGAGCCGGTGCCGTCGGTGCAGCTTCCAGCGACGCAGCCGGAGCCGGCGGGCACGGGTGAGGGTCGCGGAGTCGTCGGCAGGGTTTCGCCGAGCGCGACGCGGTCGTAATCGGTCGGAAAGAGCAGCACCGAAAAGCCGATGCCGCCGCGGCGCACGTCGAAGGCGAGCGAGCGCGGCGGCGCGGTGAACGCGGCGAGGTGCGCGCCGGCGGCGTCCAGCGTCACGCCCGCCATCTGGCGCCCGCCGATCTTGGTGAGCACGTCGCCCGCCTTGACTCCCGCGCCGGCGGCGGCACCATCCGGGGCAACGCCGCGGACGATCAGACCGTCGGGGCCGGTGGCGAAGACGAACCCGAAGCCGGGCTGGGCGGCGAGCGGCGCCGCGAGCAGGAGCGCGGCGAAGAGCGGGAGGAAGCGCATGGCGAGAGGTCGCTGGGGTTCTACCAACCTCGGCCGCGCGCTTGGGCCGCGCCTCCCCGGATGCGGGGAGCGTCAGCGCGCCGCCGGACCGCCTCAGCCGTCGTCTCCCACGAACACGTCGTCTCGCCATTCGCCCGTCTGGACGCGGCCGTCGGCGTGGCGCAGGGTGCCCTGACCGTGGCGCTTGCCGTCGGCGAAACTGCCTTCGTAGGCCGCGCCGTCCTCGTACGTCACGCGGCCCCGCACGATGGCGTCGTCCCAGGTGCCGGAGAGCGTCTGGCCGTTGGAGAACGTAAAGGTGCCCTGCCCGCGTCGGATCCCTGCGTCCCAGGCACCGGTGTACGTGGCGCCGCCGACGTAGGTCATGGTGCCCTGGCCGTGCAGCTTGTCGTTCTGCCATTCGCCCGTCTCCACGCTGCCGTCGGCGTGGCGCATCGTGCCCTCGCCGTGGCGCCTGCTGTCGACGTAGGCGCCTTGGTAGACCGAGCCGGACGGCCAGGTGTAGTGCCCGACGCCAGTGGCCGTGCCGTTGAGCCAGGGGCCGACGTACACGCCGCCGTCGGCGAGCCGCAGCGTGCCCTGGCCATGGCGCAGGCCGTCGCGCCAGGCGCCGTCGTAGACCTGGCCGTTGGTCCAGGTATATCGGCCCGTGCCGGATCTGTCTCCCTCGACCCAGCCGCCGGTGTACACGTTGCCGTCGGCGTAGGTCATGGTGCCCTGTCCGTGGCGCTCGCCGTCGGCCCAGGCGCCGGTGTACACCTCGCCGTCGGCGAAGCGGAAGGTCCCGATCCCGTCGGAGCAGGTCCCGGCGACGCAGCCGGTGACCGAGACGGTCACTGCGGTGACGGGCGCGGCCGGCGGCGCGCAGGCGGACAGTGTGAGGAGGCCGAGGCTCAGCAGGGTGCGCATGGCGAAAGGGGAACGCAGCAACACAGGGGGACTAGCGCCCGGTGACGTGGTGGACGGCGACGGTCGTCTCGCCCCGCAGCGTGGACACCGCCTCGATGCGCAGGCCGTCCGGGATGGGGCGCAGGCGCTCGTTGCGGGTCGGCACGAGGTCGTCCAGCACGAGCTGCTGCCGCACGGAGCCGTCGGCGTCGAGCAGGAGGAGCGCGAGGCGGCTCCGGGTCTGCTCGCCGAGGCCGGTCGCGCTGGCCGTACTGCACCCGCCCGTCCCCGCGAGCCCGGTGAGGGGATCGAACCGGGGCGCGGGACTCAGCGTCGC
>JAULKR010068994.1:0-11210 GCA_032356305.1 Prasiola linearis | reverse complement strand
ACACACACACACACACACACACACACACACACACACACACACACACACACACACACACACACACACAGAGAGAGATACAAGGTGGGATGAATAAGCCCATGGTGGGCTAATTCGTCCCAAAACTAACACACTACTCGACCTTTTTCATTTACAACAGTGCTTCCGTTTCACTGACAGTGCTTCCGTTGACCTCCTTGTCAACATGCTTCCGTGCATATTCAACCCACCAGCTGATCTCCAGCAGCTGTCGGGATGACGACTAAATCGTTGCGAGCCTTCGCCACAGTCGTGACCGGAGGTCGTGGCTTGTCAGGGTGCGCCGCCTGCAGCGAAGGCCGGCCAGGAAGTGGCTGTAGCAGACTGGTGAACGATCACCTTTTTCAATCTATATGGAATAGATGCTATGTGGCCGCTTCAGAGACCTCTGCTTAAGACAGCCGAGCATTGAACTGAACCGCCTCAGGCACGTCTGCACTCTACAGTAGGAGTGCTGGTGACGTCTATCATTGTGCACACAGGGGTCCACAGAGGATAATTGGATTTATGCTAAACCTTTTACTCAGGCACACCGGCTGACTGGTGGCTTATCAAGCGGTAATCGTATACCTTTGGTCGGTACTCATCTGACGTGCAGCAGCGACATCTAGCCTGGAGGCTGGGTGATACATTGAAGAGTGACTAATGTGACTGAACTTTTGTGTAGCTGGTGACGCTGATACACATGTATGTAGATATGCATCCCCTTTCAAACGTGTTGGACGTGTGACCCCCTTCTAAATTTAAACAAATGAGGATGAAGTGCACATCAGTGGAGGAGCGGCATTACCTGGATTGTGTTTGCTACCTGCTCTGCAGCTTCCCTAGGCTTGCTGCCGAAATGCACGACGTACTTGCCGGCATCTGTGAAGAGCTCCTTCCCAAAACCCTGCACCGGCCAGTCGCGCCCCTTTCGCAAGCTGTCACACCGGCGGACACCGACTGGGCGATTGACCAAGCTGTCAGACTGTCTCCTAAATCCTAAAGCCCCTAGAGGCTCTCGGGTATGATGCCTCAGATGGATTATGTGACGTCCGACATACACATGTACTTCCATCAGTCATATATTGCACAGGCTGTGGAATTGGGTAACCCTGACCCTGCTTCATCAGTCATGAAGTTGATTTCCGGTGTACAACAGCCACATCTCATCGCTCTTTTCTCGACGACGTGCCACCGAAGTAAGGGAGCTGACACAATCGGCTCACTCTCTCGATCAATGGGCACCAGGAAGCTCCATGAATGCCATGAACGCCATGAGCGCCTACAACACCTATGACATGATGGCGCACAACAGCGGACCGTCTGCCAGCTGCTGATCAAGAGAAAGGAGCGACCACGAGTTGAAAGGCGACATCTTGGTCGTTTGATTAGGTAACGATGCAGTGCGGCAATGACGCGACACAATATATCACATGACAAATATCGCATGACCGACTCGTAAAGGCGTCCTCTTGAACCCGTTCACCGGTCGTTGGCCTGGCAGGGTGCCTGCTGTTAATGCTGTCTGTTCGAATATTGACAACGGCAATGGTACGGAAAAAACAGTATATCCAGCGATGAACAATCTATAGATTGCGCGTCACCAACCTTCGATCACCTGCTCATGACTTCTGGTGCTACAAATATCTTGAAATACACAGTCTGCTCGGGAAGATACGTAATTCTCCATCAAATTCATGCACAATGGGTAAATTTGGACCCGATCGATGATTTGTCAGGCTGTGATACTGGGGCGCCCGGAAATCCGCAATCCACAGTCATGGAGGTCCAGTTGCCGCACTTTCGACTGGTGACTTTCCGATGATGCTCAACACTCCTCGGTTGCCAGGTGTCCTTTGTGGACTAAAGGGCAGCTTGGTGTCTGATGAGAAGAGAACAAGACTAGACCAGACCGTGCGACTGCCAGGCGTCCCTTGATTGCTCATCCAGAAGGGCAACCGGCACTTGATGACCGAGGCAGCTGGCACTTGGTCGGATGACTACAGGGGAGCACGACCTGGAAGTTGCGGTCGATGAGCGCGAGGACGCCCCCCTGGTCGTCCCTCATCACAAACTCCCACGCCAGGAGGCCCCCGTCAACAGCTGCGAACTGGGAGCGGCCGATGTAAAGCGCGTACTTCCTTCTCCAGAGGTGCCATCTACAGGCGGCGACTCGCAGGACACTTGTACTGCTGCCATGACACCACATGTGACAGGCACCCTTACGTAGCATGGGCCAGGTCACAGAAAGTCATCAATGCTTGTTGGTCTAGTTGGCCTTGCACTTAGTGGAAAAGGACCACTCACAGGAGATGGAGCTTTTAAGCTGCTACTTGGAGCCATCATGTTAATATAATGTTAATATAATGGCAGTTATTTGGTAATATCTGTGGACAGGGTTCAGATCAGGAAGCGAGAGTGAGCAGAGCGGGAAAGAGCAGACTGACCACAATGTACATAATAGATGCATCATGCACATGCATCAAACAGGTGGCCTGCGGCATCCAGCAGCAACTGTGCAGCTGACACCTGAGCGGTGACGTTCATGCAACGAAGATATCGGCTGCCTTATGCCAACCTGTATCAGCAACAATGGCTCTTCTTGCATTTCCAAACGTAGCATGCCTTCACTTGCACCTCGCAATCGTCGTCTCGCCATACTTGCACCTCGTCTGGCTAGATGGGCATATTAAGATAGAGGCAATGCGACGCACCTCTGATGAATTTCACCAACGACATCTCCGTTGCCATCCTTGATGTACATAGACGACTGCGCAGTACAGTACGCACCGTTGAGACTAATTAGAATTCACACAGCATCACCATGCTGACATTATGATGCTTGCAGCTGTAGTAGCAGCAGCAGCAGCAGCAGCCACTCCAAGCTATTCAATTTGTGTCTCTCCTAATACTGCTCACGGCTGACTGATTGCACACTCGGTCAGCCATACTGATACTGATGCTCAAGTGAGAGCGAACTGCAAGCCACTCGAGCAGGAACCGAAAAGTAAGTTTAGGAGGATGCCTTGACACAAACCAGTAAAACCCACTGCCTTGGGCATGTACCGACGATGTGCCAATGCTTGTGGTGAAGTAAACAGTGCGATAGTGGCGATGGTAGATACTAGAGTACTGCTGCACTTGCAACCCTCGACCGTTTTTTTCGCAAAAGAAAGCAAAGCGGCCAGCGAGCTTCTGTTGTTCACTCAGACATATGTTTGTACGAGTCCTGATAATATCAGTGAAAGATACGCACAGCGATGAAATTTAAGGACTATATACGGTGGCTGAGAGGAATGGTGTTGAATTGATGTCGTTTACTAGCACCTAACATTGTTAAGTGTATCATGGATGTCCACCAAGGCCGACCGGAATTGAGAGAGAATTAAGAGCAATGGGCGCACATTGATAAAATGGAAAGGCCTCTCAATTTGACAAATTATTTTGGAGCCGTCAGGAGTAAACACGGTGGCCTTGAAGGGCCTCCGTCGTCGCAGCAGCTGCCGGCCGACTGCTGTGCCTGCAACCATACATGCAGGGAAGTCAAAGGGCTGTGGAGGACCAATCCCACCAACTGCCAACTGCCATTCGCCTCCTCAGGTGGCTGTTACTGCGGCGCAGGATTATCTTTTTTGCGGACATGGGGAATAAAGAAGCCGCTTCAAAGCATAATGTTTTGGTGTTTGCTGAGACATTCACAATTTGCTTCATGCGAATCAATTCTTGCATAATTAATGTTCGGTCAGTGGCCCGTCCGAGATGAGGTAGGCAATGAACAATATACAATCGTCAGCTGACGGCTCAGAAACTGCTTGGAAAATTCGAATGTATCAAGAGCCTGAGCAAATTTTATTGTTTGTAGTGCAGCGCAGGCGTTATAGAGATATTCGATGAGCGAGAGTACTGCTTGGTCATCGTGGTTGTGTGAAGTTGGTGCTTTGGGACAATGTGTGGAGATGTCACGAGAGACACACACCCAATCCGCCGATGTCCTCTGCTAAAAGCGCGACGGTCGCCCCAGTCTCATCCAGAATTGTGTACTTATTGCTGCAGGAGTTGTTTTCCGACAATCTCAACGAGCCTCAGCCGTTTCATGCGAGGCGATGGTATTATAGACTCATATTTCAGGCAAGAAAACACTGCTGCGAGCACAGAGTCTCGACTTATTGAGACTATCGGAAAGAACAGGGCGATGCACGCACCACTGCTCGAAACCCAGAATGACAGTTCCCCTGCCACAACATCTCTACCGCCATCAGTTGCTTCCGTGACAAAGACTAGAAAAGAGGTTAGCTTGCAAGAGGAGCGTTCCATTATCGAAAGCAAATTGCTATTGCATTCCTGAAATGGGGGTGCAAAAGTGAATGCGCATGACTCTCACCATTCTATTTCGCGAGCGACTATAAGGGCTGCACCAAAGAACCAAAACCAAAACGCTTATCCTCTGTATTATGCCTATGAAGTGCAAAATACACGTGCAGTTTTCTCGTAGTGCATATGGATGACCCAGTCGATTTCTTGCAAAGCTTGCCTTCGTGGCCGACCACATTCGCTAAGTCCTGTGGAGATGACAAAGCATTTGCTGCTACGGCATTCTCAGCACTTTCAGCAGGCGCTCCAACGGATTTTGTTCCAGCATCAGAGTTTGGGTGACGAGGCAAGTCTCTGCTGCGACGCTGAAGAGCGGCCTCCACCCTTTTACTACGCTTGGGTCCAGAAGCAAAGCTGCGCCATTGATGATGCAGAAATCCAGGGGGGTCGCAGATAGATGGCTGTGACAAAGCATTGGAACCCAAGCATTGCGGAACTTGGTTACTGGTACAACTCCTTGCAATGCTGAGGGGACTCAAGCTATTGCTCGGTGCTGCATGCTCCGCTGAACTCGTTCGAATGATTTGCAAGGTCTTACGACTTGATGACACCTTCCAGAAATCGTATATCTGTTGCAAAGAAGATATTCCGCTTCTCCGCATTGTTCTTATACGGTGCACCTAGGTCGTTACCGTAGAGGTCTTTACGTGACTGGTACTCAATGTGTAAGCTTTAATTGGAAGCTATCGGCATAAGACTTTGACATCGGTATAATGACTTCCAGAGGACCTTTTAAAATTCATTAGTATCCCGAAGTGCGGAAATTCGAAACCGCATTGCGTATGTTGCGCATGATGCCAGGTATTGTCAATACCGTATTGACCAATAGGCCACCCTGAAGCGCACAAAAGTTCGAAGCAACAGCTTGCTGTTTGACAGCTTAGACCTGGGCTTGCTGGTCTTTCCACCATTGAAGCAATTGTTTTCACAATTTTCCACGCTGCCGCCAATCTTCAGTTTGATATTCCTAGTCGCTGTCAAATTAGTTTGCGCAGCCTGCAGCACGAAGTATGGCAACGTGCTGATTTCAAAACCCACTTAGCGACGCACTGCCGGAAAGGTTGAAAATATCTTAGCTTGCAATGGAGCGCACTATGATGGACTTCGCGAAGCCTTTGGGCAAGGTGAGACCTGTAAAGCTTCGACCATTCTCGAAGCGCCGATACATCGCATCGCCTGCATGCGTTGAAGCGTGGCTTGAGAGAGTGCCTGAACGCATATTATGATCAAAAGGACTATGAGATTAAGGTAGATCGCTGGGAACCTGCAATCCGCCTATCAAGTGTTCGGACGATCCTTGCATGATACGCATGCTGGGCCGATAGTCGGACAACCACGGCGTCACATCGTGTTGTATCGTTTGCAGAGTGCCGGTACAGCAGCTGCGCCAGCGCGTTCAGTTTTGGCTCCGACCTCAGCGCACAATGCTCAGCCCAAACAAGCTGCTGCTCGGGCGCTGGAGGACATATATCGCAAAATGACGCCCCTTGAGCACATTCTTGCGCGGCCAGACACCTACATCGGCAGTGTTGAGAAGCAGGAGAAGGGGCTGTGGGTCCATACAGGAGAGAATATGGCCGAGCGGAAAATTGACTTCGCTCCTGGATTGTACAAGATCTTTGATGAGGCAAGCACTTCTTCAATCGAGTATTGAACCAATGCAACGCTATTACGTCTACTTTTCGTGATGAAATTGTACTATAGATGAATGCTCAGAACCTCATGGCCCTGCTCCAGGGTTCATTTACCCTGTATTGATGTTGAGGAAGGCAGATGTGTGTTTGTGTGTTCATGTCTTTGGGGCCAAAGGGATGTTGGCAGCTTCACCCAATACTGTCTTTTGTAAGAGCTGTTTCAACTTCCATCTCAGTCCGGTGCGTGCTGTATGCCCACCGTGCTGAGGACACACAGCCGTTTTGCCGCAGGTGCTCGTGAACGCTGCAGATCACAGCTCACGCAACCCGCCTCCAGACCCCAAAGATAAAGAAGCCAAAGCAGCAAAGCGGCACATGTCAGAGCTGCGTGTCGTCGTTGATGAGGTACCTTCCCACTTCCTCAGTCCTACCTCTGTCAATTTTCGAAAGAGCCCTCTATCTACCAACCACATCTTTTGCCTGTACTGCAGCCAGCTCAATTAAATGCAACTTGCAGCGACTCTTGCGTTTGTTATTGCCCACGGTGTGATCAGACTCCATATCCAGAAGCGTCGCCGAAGCTTTCCCTTGGCACACATTGCAGGCAGCGAATTCTGTGAGTGTGTGGAACGACGGACCCGGAGTCCCTGTTGAGAAACACAAAACGGAGAAAGTGTGGCTGCCGGAGATGATCTTTGGTCAGCTGCTGACCGGCTCCAACTACGACGATGACGAGAAGAAGGTAGAATCTCGTGATGCATGACCATTGCCCCTTCTAGAATCGAGTGATGCTATGCTAAGTGATACATCTCCAAAAGATGACTTCTTCTCACGGAAACACCAATTGGTCTAATAGATGCTGCGCTTAGAGACTTGAGCTGAAAAGCAAGACGAAAAGGAAGCCTCTGAGCTAAGAATCATCTCAACTTCTCGTAACCTACCTTCATACGAATGTGTTGGTACACAATGCACGCACACCTTCGTTATACTTTAAAGTTTTCAGCTGATGCTTTAAAACGGCTGCATATGTGTGAAGGCTGCAACCTTCGTGTGTGTGTGTGTTTGTGTGTGTGTGTGTGTGTGTGTGTGTGTGTGTGTGTGTGTGTGTGTGGGGGGGGCGGGGTGTCCGGTTCTCACAGATATCCACCTGGTGCAGACTACTGGAGGCCGCAATGGCTATGGTGCCAAGCTGGCGAACATTTACTCCACTGAGTTTACAGTGGAGACCTGTGACGGTCACGGGTCAGGCATGCATTACCGCCAGGTGTTCCGCAGCAACATGTCAGTCATCGGGTCGCCCACCATCAAGCCCTGCAAGGAATCCGACAACTGGACCAAGGTCTGCACTCGTCCTCTGCTTTTCGGTGTCTACATCCGTCACTCGACATGTGGTGGCGCCCCTGTTGACGCTTGCGCTGTAGCATGCCTCGGTGGCAAGGCTCGTTGGAGACGTGCACTTTTGAGGTCATCGTGCTTAGTGGCTTCATTGTGGACGAAACAGCACGAAGCTGAGCTTGCTGTACGTCAAAAAGCAATGGGGAATAGACCTTCCGGTGAGACTACGGCATGACATGCGGCGCAATGTTTTCAGATATCGTTCAAGCCGGACCTTGGGCGCTTTGGGATGGAGGTTCTGGATTCGGACATAGTGTCCCTCATGCGCCGCCGCGTGTACGACATGGCTGGTGTCCTAGGGAAGCAAATCAAGGTGTGCCCGTGACTTACGGTTGCGCTCTGGGGTTGTAGAACGCGTGTTGAAGCTGGACCATTGATAGAAAGTCTCATCCCGTCCCCTTGCGAGATTCCGAACGGACATGGGGGTACTACTTCCCCGGGATTCTAAAGAGCACTTTGCTAGGTTGTCACTCATCAGCCACAGCTGCTCATGTAAAGAAGGCATTGACTTTGTCGTGCTCCTATTTGCTTCTCAAGCCGAGCAATTGGCCTTCACTCCCTTTCAGCGATTCCTTACACTATGCGAGGCTCGCTGTGTCGGCGTCTCGCCGGATGTCACTACAGCATTCGTCGATTGGGATATCGCTTGGAGTGACCTGGTCAGTCGGACTGACATGACTCCCTTGGATGCAACGCACACGACCATCCCGGGGGCCCCTGATGATTGGTTGTTGCAAGATGTGGTGATTCACTGCGTGATTCGTTCATCAACTGAAGCCGCAAGCACTGTGGCCTCTGCCGCTGCTCAGCCCAGCCAGAAGACACGTCCATGCGCCTGCAGGTCATGTGGAACGGGCAGAAGCTGCCAGTGGCGACCTTCGAGGACTACTGCAAGCTTTACCTGGGAGAGGAGCAGCATGTCTACCAGCGCCTAGGCGATAGATGGGAGATCTGCGTGGCCCCGACAGACGACCAGGGATTCCAACAGGTTCCTTGGCTTCTGCCTTTTCGTTCGTGTGGGAAGGGCCCCTTTCGTGGGGCCGACCACTGACAGCTGGGACGATGACCAAGCTTTGGATGAGCCAGTGCTCCTGCTCGCCCTGTGGCAGAACCAATCCTGCGAGCGTGTTCTGTCCTGACAAGGGCTTTTGACCCAAGTGAATTGACGGAATGAAGTCTATAGAGGTGCTGCGCTCACAACGCAATCATGTGCCACCCTAGTGATCACCGATAAGGGGTGCTCGGTCAAAGGAGAAGGGCAGCTGGCACACACACACCTCAGCACAACTGATAGATTCTTAAGACGACAGAGAGAGCAATATGTTGACGTCTGTTGATGGTATCATGGTCCATGCACAGCTGGCGCAGCTGCATGCAGTCTGCAGGATGAAAATTGCAGACTGCACTCCTCCGTGAATTCCCGAGCACACCTTGAATTCCCGAGCACACCTCTGTGTTGCAGTGCGCATGCGTTGTCAACAAAGTGGAGATTATGAGGGCAGATGGTGTCTTCCCCACCATGGCTGGGGTTTTGGCCTGGGAATACAGCTCATTATCTGTGTCCGTGCAAAAGACTGCTACAGGACAAGTGCATCCGTGCTGCATTGTCACTTGTCTTCTTGGAGAGAAAAGATAATGAGAACGGAAAGGGGCCCACCATCGATGCTGATAAAATGTACCGAATTGTATTAAGAGGCCAAGCTGTGGGCGCGACTCGCCCTGGGCACTGTGAAGCTTCTCGTAGCATTTGAGGTCCGATTGGCGCCTTGCGGTCGCCCTGCCGCTCTTGCTGCTGCAAGCAGTTGCTGGCGGCAGTTGGAGTGGCATCAGGTCACGTAATGGGAGCCGACAACGGCTGCAGCTCGATCTGGCTGGAGTGTAGAACAGGGGTCCGTGGTCATGACAGGCGCTTGTGACGAGCTCTCGTGATGCTCTCTTCACCAACGCTGTAAGTTTCGTATTTCACGTGGGGGGCCGCAACCGCTTGGTTTGTGCTGCGGCTGTTTGACTTGGTCTCGGCTGATGCTGCTCCACTCTCTACGTCTGGCGACGGTGCACCCACCGCAGCGACATGTGTTTCCTTTGTAGGTGAGCTTCGCCAATGCCATCTCGACAATCAGCGGCGGGAAGCACGTCGATTACATCGCCGACCAGATCTGCAAGTAATCTCTTAGTTTAACACCCTGAGCCCGTACCCAATTGCACGAACCGATGTGCATCAACATGTCACCACTTGTTGTCAATCGGCTGTTGTAAAATAGCCCTTGTAGGTTGAGACATTGACGAATGTATGCATGGGTTTGTAGAGGCGAGATGGACCATCACTCAGTTTCGCTTTATTTAAGGTGTAAGAGGCGCTCATTTGTATCAATTCAATCATGAGGCTGAGCGTGTTTTCCCGAAATGTGATGGCAAGATGCTGTTGCCTCTTTTCGGTGCACAGACACCATCACAGTGGTCTTGGTGACACGTCACCATCGCTCATCAAGATGACACAGCACATCATCAGCAAAGCATGCGTGCGGGCTGTGTGTATACTGTAGTAGTCCGGTACAGCTCTCAGGTGTTATGCCATGCATGAAACCGGGGCTTTGCTTTTGCCGCACCTCAGCAGGTCAAGCCGTCAAGCCGGGTACTTAGTACACATCATCTCGCGGCAATTCAATCGCCTGTGCCTTGCCGGTGATCGACGGCCCGTGTCCTCACTCCTCATCGCAGGTACATCGTGGCTGAGGTGTCCCGCAAGAACAAGAAGATGGTCATCAAGCCGCACATGGTGAAGAATCACATGCGCATCTTCGTCAACGCCAAGATCAACAATCCCACCTTCGATTCACAGGTGCAAGGGGTCTAGCGTTTAGGCCCTCAAAAGGGTTTAGGCCCTCAACAGCACAGAGTGCAGAGGAAGCCTGCCGTGGCGATGTAGCGTGATTGCGGCAGCATGTATCTGGGGCTATGACAGGAGCGTCAGACTCCCTTCAAACTCAAGCAGGTTTGAGCTATTTTGATGAAACATGGCACATGACCATACCTCGAACCCCAGCCGGGTTCCTCGAACGAACGAAACACGGGAACGACTGCAAATATGTGGGACGGTAGTCGGGGTCGCTGTGATTGACCGATGCCAGACCTGTCAGTCATTCAAGTCAGCCAGTCAGTCAGAAACCGCCTTTGTTCGTCACCTGGGACTGTCATGCCCTGCTCTTGGCTCGTTAGAGAAGGCATGGTGCCATCGTACGTCTTGCCGCGCGCAGACCAAGGACACCATGACGCTCAAGATCTCCAGCTTCGGCTCCAAGTGCGAGCTGCCGGACCCACTGCTAAAGAAGATAGCGGGCTGCGGCATCATGGAGCTGGTGACGTCGACTGCCCAGCTCAAGGAGCAGCGCGGCCTCAAGAAGGGCGATGGGGCGAAGCGCTCACGCCTAGTCGGTGTGCCGCAGGCCTGTTGGGTCATTCGGCCCTACGGACCACGATGCCGTATTTCTATGCTGTTGCGCAACACAGGGGGCACTCAAAAAGCTGTTGACGTCTTCGATCCTTCGTCTCCACGTCTCGACGTCTCGAAGTGCCAAATGTACAGCATCTCGTCATGAACTTTCTTTTGTGGGTTACTTGTAAGCAGAAGCGCCTTTAGCACCTGATAGCTCAGCAGCACCAGGCAGCAAGCCAAGAGTCGGTAATCCTTGAAAGTCTTTAAAGTCGTGCCCCTCATCCCCTTCATACCAGTGTGTCCTCTAGCTTGTGCATTTGCCAAGTGTGGCATGTGTGTGTGTGTGTGTGTGTGTGTGT
>JAULKR010068883.1:0-11212 GCA_032356305.1 Prasiola linearis | reverse complement strand
CTAAGCGACAAATTCGAGCTGTACCAAGAAGCAGGTGTGCGGGAGTACTGGCTGGTCTATCCTATCGATGAGTACGTCATGCGATACGTGCTCCGCGACGGCGCGTACATCGGCCTTGCGCCAGTCACCGTGGATCATCCGGCGGTGGCGGGCGAGGTGTTGGCGGGGGTGTTTGTGGAGTTGCGGGAGGTGTTCAGGAACTCTGCATAAAGCCGCCGGGCTAACTTCCCGCCCTACCCTCACGCAAATCACCGCTGCCCGTATGCTAACCGGAGAACTCCGAAACCAAGTTGATGCCGTATGGGATGCCTTTGCCAATGGCGGGCTCACCAACGCGCTCACGGTGATTGAGCAGTTTACGTACCTACTGTTTATCAAACGGCTGGATACGCAGGCTACCAAGCGAGAGGCGCAGGCCAACTTACTGGGGGAGGAGGTGACGGGGACGGGTTTTAACGAAAGCGAACAGCACCTGCGTTGGAGTCGCTTCAAGAATGACGCGCCACCGGTGATGTTTGAGCGCTTCACGAAGGGCGACCCGTCGGTGTTTGAGCACATGAAGTCGGTGGGCAAGGAGGGCGGCACGTTTGTGGACTTTATGAAGGGGGCCACCTTCATGATTTCGACGCCGAGGCTGCTGGCGCAGGTGGTCGACTTGATTGACGGCATCGACATGGACGACCGTGATACCAAGGGCGACCTGTACGAGTACATGCTGTCGACGATCGCGAATGCCGGTAGAAACGGGCAGTTTCGGACGCCGCGCCACATCATCAAGCTGATGGTGGACATGATGCAGCCGACGACTAGGGATACGGTTTGTGACCCGAGTTGCGGCACGGCCGGGTTTCTGGTAGCGGTGAGCGAGTATATGCGCGAGCACCACGCCGATGCCTTTATGGACAAGGAATGGCGCACGTTTTTCCATAACCGCATGCTGACGGGCCTGGAAGTGGACCCGAGTATGCTGAGGATTGCGGCGATGAACCTACAGATGCACGGGGTCGAAGATCCTGAGCTGGAGCGGATGGATGCGCTGAGTGAGGCGAACACGTTCAAAACGGACTTCAGCCTCATGCTGGCGAATCCACCGTTTAAGGGCAGTCTCGACTACGACGGGGTGGAAACGTCGCTTACAAAAATTGTCAAGACAAAGAAGACGGAATTGCTCTTCAACGCCCTGATGTTACGCATGCTGAAGTTGGGCGGACGCGCGGCGGTGATTGTGCCGGACGGGGTGCTGTTTGGAAGTTCGAAAGCACACAAAACCATTCGCAAGGCCATCATCGAGGAGCACCGGTTGGAGGGGATTGTGTCGATGCCGAGCGGGGTGTTCAAGCCCTATGCGGGGGTGAGTACGGCTATTGTGGTTTTCACCAAAACTGGCAACGGCGGCACGGATAAGGTCTGGTTTTACGACATGCAGTCAGATGGCTATTCACTCGACGACAAGCGCGCGGAGCAAGAAACCAGCGACCTACCCGACATCGTCACCCGCTGGCACAACCGCGCCGGCGAAGCCGGCCGCGCTCGCACGGAGCAAAGTTTCTTGGTACCGAAGCAAGAGATTGTTGACAACGACTATGATTTGAGTATCAATCGGTACAAGGAGGTGGTGTACGAAAAGGTAGTTTATAAGCCGGTGGCGGAGTTGATTGCGGAGATTAGGGAGTTGGATAAGGAGCGGGGGGAGGTAATGGAAAAGCTGGGGGTATGAATAAGCGAAAACTTTCTGAGATCGTAATTGAAATCCGCAATGGCCTTTCAGTTAAGCAGTCAGAGGATCAAGGCGGGTTAGCTATATCCCGAATAGAAACTATTTCAGATGGATCTGTAAACACAGAAAAAGTTGGTCGTGCTGGGCTAGAACTAAATAATGGCACCTTTGATGAAGATAAATATTTGCTAAAACACAACGATATCTTAGTTTCGCATATAAATAGCCCTAAACATTTAGGTAAATGTGCTATCTACAAAGAGGAGACGGGCGTATTAGTACACGGTATAAATCTACTTCGGGTTCGCCCAAATCAATCCCTGGTAGATGCTGAGTACCTACATTACTACTTAAAGGGTAAAGCATTTAGGCGTGATATATTAACACGGTCCAACCAATCAGTTAATCAAGCTTCATTCTCTTCTAAAAGCCTCGGAATCACTAAAATTCCCCTTCCTCCCCTCCCTGAGCAGCGCCGCATTGCGGCGCGTTTGGATGCTGCGGATCAGCTGCGGCGTTTGGATGCGGAATTGGTGGCCAAGTATGATGAGTTGAAGCGGAGTTTGTTTTTGGAGATGTTTGGGGATTTGGTGGTGAATGAGAGGGGTTGGGAAGTAAAGCAACTTGGCAACTTATTGAAATCAGGACCGACAAATGGGATTTATAAGCATGCTAGCCACTATGGATCTGGTTACCCGATCGTTAGAATTGATAGCTTTAACGATAGTATAGTAGATTTTACTTTGTGTAAAAACGTGGAGGTATCAAGTTCTGAATTAGTAAAGTACAGGGTACAAAAGAATGATCTACTAATAAACCGAGTAAATAGTATGAGTCACTTGGGAAAGGTTGGCTTAACTGTAGATGTCCCAGAGAATGCTATTTATGAATCAAACATGATGAAAATTTCGGTACTTCTGAATATAATAGATCCGATGTTTCTACTCTATCAATTCAGAGATAGGTATTTAAAGAAACAGATAGTTGAGCAAGCTAGGCATTCAATCAATCAATCTAGCTTAAACCAAGGAAATGTCAAGAGCTTCGCAATACTAGTGCCGTCTTTGGACAGACAACAAAGTTTCTCCTCGCGCATCGCTCTGCTTGATCGTCAGCAGGAGTTGGCTCGGGCTGCTCAGGGGAAGGGGGAGGAGATTTTTTTAGGGGTGATGGGGGAGGTGTTCTAAAAAGAAATTATATTTGCTATATGTCTACAGTGCCCGCCCTTCGAATTTTTATAGCTAGTCCTTCAGATACAGGCGCTGAACGCGCAGCTATCAAGACTCTAGTTAGAAGAATGGCGGGCCTTCCGACAAATAGAGGCAGTATCCACATCGAAGCTTTAGGTTACGAGGATATGACACCAAGGTTTGATGAATCGGGAGCTCAAGCTGTGATTGATAGTCTCATTGATAACGGAGCATATGACCTGGTGATCTGTGTTTTCAAACATAAGTTTGGCCGGCTAACAGATGCAAATAACTCGGCCACTGCGCATGAAATTGAAAAGTTTACGAGTAAATGGCAGGCAAACGGCCAACCAAGAATCTCAATCTACCGTGATAACTCTCCAGTTTCGCCTAGCGAACTCGATGCTGATCAATTTGCAGCATTAGATAAATATTTTTCTACCAATGCTGAGAAGAGAGGACTTTTTCAATTTTTTAAGGGAATTGGAGATTTTACTGAAAAAGTCGAGCATTTATTGGACGAAGAAATAGCAAAAAAAAAAGCTGACCTTACAGTCAGCGCAAAGTCTATAGAGTTATTCGAGCGTAATTCCACAGTTCCAGTGATACGTGATGATTTCCAGGACGCCTTAGATACGATTGGAAATCCTCAATTTAGAAAATTAGTAAGTAATAGAGGATTAAGAGACGTGTATGTCTTTCCAGACCTGTTTGTAATGAACGAAAAGGTTGTTCGGAGAGCTGTAGATGCTGAAACTGAAATACTAGAATTTGGAGCAAAACTATTAGGTTCCACTAACTATCTTGTAACGGGCAAAGACGGTAGTGGTAAGACTGCGTTTTCTAAGATACTTATGCTATCGCTCTTACCATCTGCTGTAACGCCCATATATGCCCCGGCAAGTTCGTTCGGAGAGAAATACCCAAGTTCACAAAATTTAACAAAGATACTAAACACATGCCTTGCTAATCAGTACAATGGAAATCATAACATCAATACGATCCAGAAATTAGTGGTGATCATAGATGATTTCCATGAGTTATACGGAGGTAAATCTGCTCGTTTTGACGCTTTTATAGATGCTTTAAACGATCTTAGAATTGGTATAATTGCAATCTCGCTCGATAGCGTTTGCTCAATTTCCTCGTTCCTCACCGGGCCTATAGGGGAATTTACACACTATTCGCTGGCTGGATTTTCACATGCCAAACTTTATAGGGTAATAGAGGCCTGGACGCCAGTCCAACCAGTGGGTATGAAAAACGATGTTCTAAAAAACTTAGATAAGGTATATAATTCACTTTTATCTGCGCTTAAATATAGGGTGGTACCTACTCGTCCGTTCTTTGTTATTACCTTCATAAGGTTACTATTTTCAGGCGGAAAGGCAACTGATCAAACATCCTTTCACGCATTCTACTATGAGTTCTTAATTACAGATACGCTACGTGATAATCTAGATCACGAGGAGGTAACGCGCTATTTAACTTATTGCACCGACCTATTTAGTCGCATGTACTTGATTGACAAAGCCGAGGTTGATAAGAGTGCTTTTTTAGAATTCCATCAGGCTTTTAAACTTAAATTCAATACGAAGTTAAAATCCTCTGACGCTTTAAAGGTTTTAAGCGACTCGAACATCTTAGCAGAGGAAGGCGACGTATACCGTGCTTCTTCAAAATACATCTATTACTATTTTGTTGCTCGGGGCTTGGTTCGTAGCTTATCCTCTACCGAACTAGATGAGAAAATTCAATCGCTATTACATGAGTTACACAATGATGACCGCTCGTCACTGCTTTTATTTATTATTCACCTGTCAACGAATGCATCTGTTATTCGTTTTGTGAATGAGCACGCAGATTCACTATTCTCCGAGGCCCTACCAATTGAACTTGATTCAGATATTAAGAGGATAAATAGTGCTGCACCTAAGCTACTTAAGTTAGATGTTGAAAGATTTGAAGCTGTAACAGCCCGGGTCAAGGCGGCGGATGATCAGCCTGTGTTCGAGCATGAGTTTGAAGGTTCGGAGGAGGGCGAAGTAGAATCGGTCGATGTAACTATTAACGAAATTACGAACAGCTTTAGAACGTTAGAACTGCAAGATCAGATATTATCCCGGTTTTGGGGTGCTTTAGACGCTGTCCAGCGAAGCGAACTGATTTATTCTATTAGAGGTTTAGGCCAAAGAGTTATAGGTAATGCAATCATTCCACTTAATGACAAACTCGCCGAGGTCGTCATGCATGTGGCTCAAGTCATTTATAAGGCTGAAGACAGATCAGCTACAAGAGACGAAGTTCAAATAGGTGTATCTAGATTCATATTTCATATAAGTACTTTAGTAAGTCACGGCGTGATTGATAGAGTTTCCAAAGCCTTATCAGTACCTGACATCCTTCCAAGCGTCAACGACCTTCTAAGTGCATCCAAAATATCAATAGATCGGCTGATACTACTATCTGTCTATCTTCGAACTGATTCATTAAGTAATGCTAGAGTTCAAACTATATTGGATAACCTAATCAAAGATTCCAAAGATAATCCCCTGGTGACCAGAATTATAAGGGCCTTAGTAACAGAACATATTTGTAAATTTGACGTACACTATAAAGCTATAAATAAGTATGCCGCTCTGTTATCGTTCGATATAAAAAAGATGACATCTTCAGCTGCCCTCGCAAAAGATCCGCGCAGAGCAAGATAATCTTATGGATGCATATTACATTTAACCGGATTAAAGCTTCACTTCTAAATCTGCTCCTCGAGTAATCACCTCATTATTATTAACAGTCTTCTTATATTCACGTAAGAACAAAACTTTTATTAGGCTCATCTCAATTTATATATTAACATTATTAATCTTACTATCTGCTTCGAGAATCTTTCAGCGTTATTATGCTCGCATGCAACTTGTTTGAACTGCGAGGTTACAACAGTAAACAGCCTTATTCAAATTAGCATTAAAGCGCCTGCGACAAATAGCACTATGAGTTATAGCATATCCTAATTTGCTAAAATTAGCGTTTAACTAGTGTGATAAGATATGTAAAATTAGGGACTGTCGGCTTCCTAAAGGGCAAACAGAAAATAGGCTTCCGCAACACTGCGTCGTTGGTTGGCATCGACTCTCTGCCGAGTACCAAACTCATAGAAACCCTAGCGAAGGATGGGAACGCGCTGAGGCGCGAGGATTTTGAGTATATGGGTCCGGCGCTGGGGGAGGGGTTGTTGGTGTATTGAATTTGAAACCATCGCTGTCACACTTAGCCCGAAGAATGGAGCTCGGCCGTGCTACTGAGCTATCGGCTGCACTATACTAGTGGCAGCTGCCACCTCCTACAGTATTCACTACACAGCTTTGCAGGAGTACGAGGATTAATCTCTCGCCACTTCTCACATAAGTCTACAGCCTGCCGCCCTTCGAGCCCTCTAAGTTTCACCAGCTGGTCGAGAATGTACAGCATGCCGTGCACCTCAATGTTCAGCTTGGCAGCTTTTCGCCGCATTGGCCCGTCGCCACTCAAGACTGGAAGTTGTTTGCTTTGAGCTAGTATGACTACTGTACAGTCGGGTAATGACAGAGCAGGATGATTGGAGCGGATACCTTGGGCACTACTAATCTGTTCACTCGAAAGATCTACAATACTGACCCGATTCTTATCAAACAGCCATGCCAGCGCTGTCGGATCGCCGTCGACCTCCACCTCCTCAAAGACTTCCTGAGTTGTGAGGCATCTACAATGATTCGTCCAGCGTTGCCCTAATCCTAGGTCAATAAGATCGATCAAAATATTCGCGTCTGCTATGTAGACTGTGCGCATCACCACCCGTTGGCTTGGCCAACCATTGCGCGTATCTCGCGTAGTCCAACGCCTTTGATCTCTGCTGCCTTACTCATGGTAATTGCTTCCTCTGCAAGTGCGCGCATAAGCAACTGATCGTTGTAGTCTCCACGTAATTCACTCGCAAATGATCCTAGGTTGCGCTCGTACTTTCGATCTTCAGTCGCGTTCAACCACTTACGAATCTTTATGCGCAGTTTGTCTTTAATGACTCCGGTTTCGCAGAGCCGATAACTCTGTGCTGCCAGCGAAATACCGTAGCGTATCTTCACGTCAATCATTTCTTGCAGGAAGATATCCGACCGATAGTCTCCATACTCTATGTGCACGCTATCTTTTGGGAAAAGAAAGGCTCCAGCAAAACAATTACAAATCTTTTCCTGCTGAGCCTCATCGAGACTTGCTGGCAATACGTCAAGCAAGTGGCAAAGCTCGTGGGCTATAGTAAAGCGGTAACGGAACGGATCCTCCGGGAGGGTGTCACGCACCACAATTACACCATGCTGAGCGTTTATTTGCGCGCTCATTCCTTCAAACCCAACTGGTGCCTTGATCGGTAAGACGTGGACACCTCGTCGCTCAAGCATACCACTCAGGTGCGGAATAGGATCGTAGCCGAGGCCCCACTGCGACCGCACGACTTCAGCCATTTTTTCACCTACAGCAACTGAGTCAGCACCAAAAGCTTTAAAGATTGGCTCCAACGACTGTTTCAAAGATTCGATGGCGAGTTGTACAGTCCTGTCGATGCTCAGTACCTGCTCAAGGTCCATTCTTGCCTCCAACTTCATGGCGACCACTGCCTGAACTTTGGCTACCTGCTTTTTGGAGAGATTGTCGGACTGGCGAAACTTCACGGACTCCAGGTCAAAGCTTGGGGCACTGAGTAAGAACCCCGGCTTTCGATCAACAGCCTTGGCCAGACTTGACAGGTGCACACTGTTGGGTTGGGCGAGTCCTTTCTCGTACTTACTGATCATCTGCTTCGAAATAGACACCGCATCGGCGAGTGCCTGCTGCGAGAGTCCAGCCCCTAGGCGTGCAAGGCGGAGCTTTTGTGCGAAGTTTGCGTTGGTTGACATAAGGGAGCACAAAGGTACAAAATGTCAACCACAATTTTCGTGCAGTTGTTGGCGGCGCAGTTTGGCTTTCAAGGCGTATTTGCGTGAGAATTAGGACATGAGTAGGTCGGGTTTAGTCCGATCATAGCATGACCCAGCAGGGCCCTGTGAGTTTAATCCGGCAGCTCAGGAACCTATGTTGGTGACTGCCCGTTTCACTTAAACCAGTTAGCCGCAAGTCCATCTATTACGTCCAGCAAGATTCTAACGTTTACCCCGGCCGACCTCGGCGGCATCAAGTTTACTCAGCTGATCGACGAACTGAAGTCTTGCTTAAATGAGCATCCCACGCTAACTCCCAAAGTCGAAGCCTTCTTGAGACAACTTGCAAAGGGACTTGATAGCGGTAAGGAGATTGTAGCAGTCGAGCGAGATCACTACCTTACACCAGCTCAAGCAGCCGAACTAATGGCTGTCTCGCGAACCCATGTGAGTCAGCTGCTTCGGTCTGGAAAGATGTCCTCTATTAAGGTCGGCAGCCACCACCGCATACCTCTTGTTCAAGTTAAAGAATTTATAGAAGCTCAGAAGCTGCTGCAGGATGTGGTCGATGCGGGACAGGAGCTAGAGGATGATTTTTTATGAAGACGTTTCTAGATGCGAATATTCTATACTCTATTACTCTAACGGACCTGTTCCTATGCATACACTCTTTAGGCATAGTTGAAGCGCATTGACCTGCTAACCTTTCGAAGTTCTCTTACTGAGATTGCTAAAAGTAAGCGGCAGATATTTAACAAATTTCGAGTTAGTCTTCCATACTAGCATAATTTTAACCAGCGCGCTTAAAATATGACAGCATCATCCTTCAGCTTCGTTTGCAATTAGAGTGAGCTGCTCCATTTTATTTCTGAAACAAGGAAGACATCACGTTTCCATATTCATGTAGTCCTCGCTTAACTCGCTCAATCACTTGCTCTTCAGTTGTACCTCCTGATAGCTTCGCGTATTTATCTAATCCCACTTCCAGCGCCCCTACTGTCCTATGCGCCGCAGTTGTATAACTACTGGAATTTGCACAGTCAAATTCGGCAGTATTCCCAAACGCACTTACTAACGCATCCTGGCAGTGTAGATAAATTTCTTGCTTCGCTTCATTTCTCTTAATTTGCACGGCGGCTAGCTTAAAACTTAGCTTACCATTTGAGTTTAACTCGACGTAGAGGGGGCAGGTTTCTTGCCATTGATCATTATCTGCGGGATAATTGAACTGTAGAATTACATCTCCGGCACCGGCGATGGTGATGTGCGGGCCCCAACCAACCTCGTTGGGCCAAGTAATAGGACGATTGCCGATTCGTTCAACTAACGAGCCTAAGCGATACATCGCTGGATGATTATTATTCCGTTGATCAGGGTGATCACTAAGTAGACCTTGCGGTAATGGTTGCCACCCCCGCACAGAACTAGCGGCTCTTCTCACGTCTTGTTCTAACTCGAGCGCTGCGACGTACTGACTACACAGCATATCCACATCGCGCACCCCTGCGAATGCTTTATGCCATTTATCCAACCCGATACTTCCGGTGCGACATGATAATTCGCCAACACCTAGCGTAACGACCTTCAGGACTGGCTCGCTTCCTGCGGTATGCACGGTCGGTTCAAAATCCTCCGCCTCTTGAAGCCTCCAATTGTGCTGATGAAGTCTGTGTTGGTAGAGATCGGCCTGCTGATAGTAGCCGCCTTGTAGAATAGGCCCGCTTGCGTTTCGGCGGAGCCGCTTATCATACCGGGCGTCGTCCTTGCTTGCCTTCTTCCTAGACTCTCTATCGTCGATTTTCATTTCGAAAGCGAGAAAGCAGTGCTGATGTTTGTCCCGGAACACAATGTCGCAGTGCTTAAACTCGAATACAGCCTCGACGTAGTCGGGCAGCTTTAGTTCTGAATCGATAAGCACCGCAAGCACGTTTTGAAGTGGTTGCTTAGAAGCTCGCTCGTCGTTGTACATATCAGCCAAATAGGCAAGCATGCTCGTGTGCGTACGGCCAATGGAGTAGGCGCGGTGGAAGTAGTTAGGTGTTGACGACATTGTGTCGGCAAGCTAGTGCGAACATCATGAGGCAATTTCTATGCAGCGATATAGGCGTCGCTTACCAAGCAGTTCTCGATGCTTGAGCCTCTAGTCGCTTAGCATTTACCTATTCAAGCCAATGACTTATCCTCGTGGGCCAGAAACAGCCCAGAAACCTACACGCTACCCTCGCGTCTCTTTGGAGTCGCGTGGCGTGTAATCAGCAGCCGCGCTGTTTATCACAGAGTCCTCAACTACTCCCCACAGCTGCACTCCATATGCCTCTTCGATCTTGCTCAGCGTACGAAGCGTTAGCTTTCGCTTGCCACTTAGCCATTCGGTAATCAAGCTTCGAGCTACTCCAAGCTTGTTAGCAGCTGCAGCTCTTGAGGGCTCCGCATCAATAAGCGCTTGCACTCGATCTCTGAGATCAAAGTCCCTAGCGACAGCCCAATTTACGTGAGGTGGAGTAGGTCGCTTTAGGAGCCACATGCTAAGGTTGTCTTTGATCATTCTGATAAGATTTCACCAGTTCTTGCTGTAGCGAGTGCTAAACTGGAATGCAAGCCGCATACACAACAGCAAAGATGTTCGCATTTTTGCGAACACGCATGGCTAGCTGCTCTGCGTATTGGTGTTAAGATCATTGCTGGATGTTCCACTTAGACCACTTAAGGCCTATATTCGCTGTATGGCTGTTGCTCAACCTATACTTATCCGTCCCACCGATGTGAGTGCGCAAGAGATTAATGCCGTTACAGAATTTCTCCAGCGTGCTGGTGGTCAACGCTTGACCAGCTTGCTACTCGAGTTGGTCGAGGAGCTACGTTTGGGCAAATCCCTTACCGTTGTGGCCTCTGACACGATGCTCACGCCAGCACAAGCGGCAGAGATGTTGGGTGCCTCTCGATCTTACGTATCTCGGCTCATCCGCAGTGGACGACTAACCGCCCATAAAGTCGGCACTCATCACAAGATTCCCTTACAATCTATCCTCGACAAACAAAGTAGAGATGAATCGTTATCTTTAATCAAGTCTTTCGGAAAGAACTCGCAAAGCTTAACAGATTAAATTAGCCCTAATTTTGGTATAGTCAGAAGTGATTGATAGGCAACTGAGGTCAAATCTGTCGTTCCCACGCTCGCGTGCAGAGTACCTCGCGCTGTTAAGCGCGCGCAAGTACATGGGTCTTATCTCTGCACTCGAAACCCATTGGCGTCTAGCTTAGCATCGACATTATCCCCATAAGATGCCCTCCAACTTCTCCTTCCTCCTCCCAGAGTGGGCCACGCTCTTCGACAAAACCCAACTTGCCGAGCA
>JAULKR010068882.1:0-37158 GCA_032356305.1 Prasiola linearis | reverse complement strand
ACCACCGACATGGACCGCGCCGTGGCGCACTCCGAGGTCCAGTTCATCGCCGTGGGCACGCCCCCGGGCGAGGACGGGTCGGCCGACATGCAGTACGTCGCCGCCGTCGCGAAGACCATCGGCGATCGCATGGACGACTACAAGATCGTCGTCAACAAGTCCACGGTGCCCGTCGGCACCGGCGACATGGTCGAGTCGGTCATCGCCGAGTCCCTCGCCGGGCGCAAGCGCAAGACCGACTACGCCGTCATCTCGAACCCCGAGTTCCTCAAGGAGGGCGCGGCCATCGAGGACTTCATGAAGCCGGACCGCATCGTCATCGGCACCGACGACGAGCGCGCCACCGAGCTCATGCGCGACCTCTACGCTCCGTTCTGCCGCAACCGCCGCGATCGGCTGATCTTCATGAGCCGGAAGTCCTCGGAGCTGACGAAGTACGCCGCCAACTCGCTGCTGGCCACCAAGATCAGCTTCATGAACGAGCTGTCGAACATCGCCGACCGGCTCGGCGCGGACATCGAGGACGTGCGCGTCGGCATCGGCTCGGACCCCCGCATCGGCTACCACTTCATCTACCCCGGCTGCGGCTACGGCGGCTCCTGCTTCCCCAAGGACGTCAAGGCGCTGATCGCCACCTCGCGGGCGAACGGCTACTCCGCCGAGCTGCTCGAATCGGTCGAGGCCGTCAACGATCGCCAGAAGCACATCCTGTTCGAGAAGCTCGCGAAGCACCTCGGCGACGACCTGACGGGCAGGAAGTTCGCCGTCTGGGGCCTGTCGTTCAAGCCGAACACCGACGACCTGCGCGAAGCGCCCAGCCGCGTGCTGATCGAGGCGATCTTCGCCGCCGGCGGCACCGTGCGCGCCTACGACCCGGTCGCGATGAAGGAGATGCGCCACTTCTACCCCGACGAGAAGCGCCTGGAGCTCGTCGGCACGTCGATGGACACGCTCGACGGCTGCGACGCGCTGCTGATCAGCACCGAGTGGCGCGAGTTCCGCAGCCCGAACTTCGCCAAGCTCAAGGCGGCGCTCGGCGAAGGTCTCGTCATCGACGGCCGGAACCTCTACGAGCCCAAGGACATGCTCGAGGCGGGCCTGACCTACGACTGCATCGGCCGGCCCGCGCAGCCCAAGCCCGCCGTGGAGCTCAAGGCCGTCTCCAACGGCTGACGTCCCCGTCCGACTCCCGCCCCGACCCGGTCTTCGTCCCCGGCCCCGTCCGTCGCCGCCGGACGGGTCCTCCAAGGGTCGGGCGCCGGAGGCGGACGATGCCGCCGGGTGGCGCCGGCACGTGCTGGGGCTCGCGTTCCCGGTCATCGTGTCCAACGCGAGCGTACCGCTCGTGGGGATCGTCGACACCGCCGTCGTGGGCAGGATGGGTGGCCCCGCCCCGCTCGCCGCCGTCGCGGTGGGCGCGGTGCTCTTCGGCAGCGTGTACTGGGTGTTCGGCTTCCTGCGCATGGCCACCGGCGGGCTGGTGGCCCAGGCACACGGGGCGGACGATCCGACCACCGTCGCCCGCACCGCGGTGCGCGCGCTTGCCGTCGCCGCCATCGTCGGGCTCGCGCTGATCGCGCTGCGCGACCCGATCCTCGCCGCGGGCCTCGCCCTGATGGACGGCGGCACGGCGGGCGGCGACGGCACGGGCGCAGGTGGTGGCGTCGGCGGCGAGTGGAAGGCGCTGGCCGGCACCTACGTCGACATCCGCATCCTCTCGGCGCCCGCGACGCTCGCGGGCTACGCGCTGCTGGGCACGCTGGTTGGACTGCAGCGCATGCGCGGCGTGCTGGCCCTGCAGCTGGTGCTGAACCTGTCGAACGCGGCGCTCAGCGTCGCGCTGTTCACCTGGACGGAGCTGGGAATCCGCGGCGTCGCCATCGCCACCGTGGCGGCCGAGTACCTGGCGCTCGGACTCGGGCTGTGGCTGGTGCGCGACGCGCTGCACGAGGTTCTCGCACCGGCCGCGGCCCCGATCCGGACGTGGCTGCTCGAACGCGCCGCCCTCGCCCGCTTTCTCGGCATCGGTGCGGACCTGTTCGTGCGCACCGCCTGCCTGCAGGCCGCCTTCTACTGGCTCGCCGCGTCCGGCAGCCGCCTGGGCGTCGAGACCCTCGCGGCGAACGCCGTGCTGCTGCAGCTGCTGTACCTGATGTCCTACTGCCTGGACGGCTACGCGCACGCGGCCGAGACGCTGACGGGGTTCGCGGTGGGGCGGCGCGATCCGCGGCTGCTGGACCGGGCGCTGCGCGCCGCCGCGTTCCTCGCAGGCCTCACCGCCATCGCCTTCACCGCGCTCTACGCGGTCGCGGGCGGTGCGCTGATCGATGCCATGACCACCGACGAGGCCACGCGCGCCCTGGCGCGGCAGTTCCTGCCGTGGATCGTCGCGAGCCCGCTGGTCGGCGTCTGGAGCTTCCTGCTCGACGGCATCTTCATCGGCGCGACGCGCACGCGCGAAATGAGGAACGCCATGATCGCGTCGCTGGCGGCGTTCGTCGCGGCGACCTTCGTGCTCGTGCCGACGCTGGGCAACCACGGCCTGTGGCTGGCCTACCATGTACTGATGCTCGCCCGCACCGTCACGCTCGGCCGCCACCTGCCCGCCGTGCTCCCTCGTCGCGCATGATGCGCATCGTTCCCGACCGCCCGCTCGACGCGCTCAACACGTTCGGCTTCCGCCAGAGCGCCGAGCGCTACGCCGAGGCGTCCGACGAGGCGACGCTCGTGGCGCTGCTGGCGCGTGCGGAGCGCGAAGGTTGGCCGGTCTTCGTGCTCGGTGGCGGCAGCAACCTCGTGCTGACGCGCGACGTGCCGGGCCTGGTCATCCGTCTCACCGACGAGCGCATCGCCATCGAGCGCGACGCGCCGAGCCTGCCCACCGGTGCCGCCCGCGTGCGCGCCGGCGCCGGGACCGGCTGGCACGCGCTCGTCGAAAGAACCCTCGACGCCGGGCTCGACGGGCTCGAGAATCTCGCACTGATTCCCGGCAGCGTCGGTGCGGCCCCGGTGCAGAACATCGGTGCCTACGGGGTCGAGCTCGCCGAGCGCATCGAGCGCGTGCGTGCCTGGCACCGCCCCACCGGACGGTTCATCGAGCTGGCGGCCGACGAGTGCGGCTTCGCCTACCGGGACAGCCGCTTCAAGCGCGAACGCGGCGACTGGGTCATCGTGCGCGCCGACTTCATCCTAGGCCCCCATCACTCGCGCGTCACGAGCTACGCGAGCTTGGCCGGCGCGCTTCGCGCGCGCACCGCCGGCGACTCCGACACTCCTACCCCGCCGAGCGCGCGCGAGGTGGCGGATGCGGTCATCGCCGTGCGCCGCTCGAAGCTGCCGGACCCGGCGGTGATCGGCAACGCGGGCAGCTTCTTCCACAACCCCATCGTGACGACGGCTCTGGCGGACCGGGTGCGTGCCGCGCATCCGGAGCTGGTGTCCTGGCCGAGTCCCGCCGGGGGCGTGAAGCTCGCCGCGGGTTGGCTCATCGACCGACTGGGCTACCGCGGCGCACGGCGCGGGGCGGTCGGGGTGCACATCGACCAGGCGCTGGTACTCGTGCACGAGGGCGGCGGAACGGGCACCGAGCTGATGGCGCTGGTGGCCGAGATCGTGGGTGCGGTGGAGGACGCCTACGGCGTGAGGCTCGTGACGGAGCCCGTCATCGTCTGATCGAGTCTCCGGTCCGGGGACAGATGGCCCGCGAAGCGTCGGACACGATCCCGCCGGGCCCACGACGTGAAAGGGCGATCGCACGGGCCCGGAAGCGGGACCGCACGACCGCCCTTCTTTCCGGCGGTACCGCTTCGCGAGGCTCGACTACAGGATGTCGAGATCGTCGTCGGCGTGGCTGCGGCGCGCCATCGTGGTGCCCGCGCCGCGGCGCTCGCCACGGGTGGAGCCCCGCGCCGGCTCCGGACCGAAGTCCAGATCGCGATCGTCGTAGGCATCGACGCGACGCGAGCCCCCCGAGCGGGACGGCCCCCTGGCATCCGCCTGGGTGCGCCGGGCGTCCGCTGCCCGATCCACCTCGCCGAACCCGAGATCGACCTCGCGGTCGTCGGTCTTGATCGCGAGCAGCTCCTCCTGCGTGAGACGGATCTTGCCGCTCTTGCGCTCGCGCTCGCCCTTCTCGTTGTAGCCGTAGTAGTCGTAGTAGCCCTGGTAGTAGTAATCGCCCCCGTAGGAGGTGATCTTGTCGATGTCGACCTGCGTGATCAGCGCGCCGGCGATGTTCGCACCCGCCTGCTGCAGACGCTGGACGCCGCGGCGCACCAGCTCGATCGATGTGTCGTGCGACTTCACGATGTAGACGACCGCGTCCGCGTAGCGGCTGAGCACCAGCGCATCCGAGACGGCCTGGGTCGGAGCGCTGTCGATCACGATGCGATCGTAATGCTGGCGCAGGCTCTCCAGGATCTTCTCGAAGCGCTTGGACGACAGCAGCTCCAGCGGCTGGTCGGGGATCGGTCCCGAGGGCAGGATGTCGACCGAGCCGCCCCAGACGCCGCGCCGGATGCACTCGCGCGCCGAGGACGTGCCGGCGATCAGGTTCGACAGCCCCGCGGTATCCCGATCGAGCCCGGCCGCCTTGGCGATGGTCGGGCGACGCATGTCGCAGTCGACGAGCAGCACGCGCTCGAGCTGACCGAGCGAGTAGGCGAGGTTGATGGAGGCGGTGGACTTGCCCTCGCCGGGGATCGAGGACGTCACGACGACCACCTGCCGGCCCCGCGCACCGTCGTCGAGACACAGCGCCGTGCGTGCTGTGCTCACGGCCTCGGCGAACGTACCCTTCTTGTCCGGAATGTCCTCGGGGTTCAGGGGTAGCTCGGACGTCCTCTTCATCAACCCCGACTTGATCAGGGGCAGGATGCCGAGCAGCTTCAGCCCGAGCTTGCCCTCGATGTCGTTGGTGCTCTTGACGGTGTCGTCCATCGTCTCGTACAGGAACGCCATGAGCATGGACAGCACGAGCGAGGCGAGAGCGGCGAGCGCGATGATCAGCTGCTTCTTGGGCTTGACGGGACCCGTCGGCGGGCGCGCGTAGTCGCTGATCCGCGCGTTGGCAGTCTCCAGTCCTTCCGCCGAACGCGCCTCGGTCAGGCGGTTGAAGAACTGGGTGTAGATGTCGCGCTTGGTCTCGACCTCGCGCTGCAAGGCATCGAGCCCGAAGCTCTTGCCGCCGATGTCGGTGATGTTGCCGCGGCTCTGGCCCAGGGAACCTTGCACCTGATTCACGCGGCTGCGCGCCTGCTCGACGTCCTGGGCGAGCGAGGCGGACACGCGGCGCAGGTGTCCGGCAAGCGTCGCGTTGATGGAGTTCAGCTCCGACTGCTTGTCGACGACGCTCGGGTGGCGCTCGCCGTAGCGGTTCAGGAGCTCGTCGAGCTCGCGCTGCACGGTGCCTTGATCGACCTTGGATCGCTGCACGAGCGGGTCCACGGCGACGGCCGGAATGGACTCCAGCAACTCCGGCTGACCCTGCAGGCGCTGCACCTCGCGGCTCACGGACTCGGCCCGGTTCAGCTCGGCACGCGCCTGGGTGAGATCGCTCTGCAGCTGCAGTATGGTCTGCGTCTCGAGCGCCGACACGCCTCCGTTGAGGTTAACCAGATTGTTGTCCTGCTGGTAGTCGATCAGGCGCCCCTCGGCCTCGTCCAGATCGGCTTTGAGCTTGGTGAGCTGACCTTGCAGCCAATCCGAGGCCATGGTCGTCATCTCGAGCTTGGCATCGAGATAGCTCTTGATGTACTGATCGCCCACCGTGTTGGCAATGCGTGCGGCCTTGACGGGATCGGCGGACTCGTATCCGATGTTCACGAGCTTGGTCTTGCGGATCGGCGACACCGAGAGCCGGCCCATGAAGTTGCCCACCACGACCTCTTGTTCGGGATCCAGGGTGGGCTCCTTGCTGCCGAAGTCGATGTTCTGGAGCGCGGCGAAGGCGGCGTCCTCGGGGGACACGCCCGGCGGCAGGTTGATCTCGTCGAAGATCGCCTCGGGGGCAGCCTCGGTATCGAGCACGACGGGCGCGCCGCCGAGATCGACGGTGACGTCGGTGTCGACGGGCGCCTCGGAGCCTGGGGGTAGACCGATCGGGGCCTCGGCGGCGGCGCGCGAGCCCTCGTCGAGAACGCCGACGTCGGCGAGAAACGCCTCGAACCGCCCGACTATGCCGGTAGGCTCGTCGTCGACGACGGCACGCTGGGCCGCATCCGCCTGCGCGGCGGCCGTGCGGGCGCTCGGCGACAGCTCGGGGTCGTTCCACAGGTCGAGGCGCTCGACCACCTTCTGCGCTAGGTTCCTCGACTGCAGCAGCTGGAACTGAGTCTCGTAGTAGTCGGTGCTCTCCGGCTGCAGGCCGTAGATCTCCTCGATCGTGGGCACGTTGAGCTGCTGCTGCTCGATGAGCAGCGTCGCGGTGGAGCGATAGATCGGCGTGGCCGTGAACGCGTAGTACGCGGCCAGCCCCGTGACCGCGGCCGTGAACAGCGTGATCGGCCACTTGTGCTTCCTGAGGATCCTCAGGTAGTGCTGCAGGTCGAGCTGATCGGTCAACGAACCCTCGGACGCGTCGTTATCGTCGTCGTAGCTCACCGCGTTGGGATAACCGGCATTCATCAGAAGAACCCTTCCTGGATCGAGACGATATCGCCCGGGGCGATGGGGGTGGACATGACCGCGCGCTGCTCCTCGCCATCGCCGCCGGGCGTCATGACGGTCATCTTGCGCGTGGAGGCACGATCGGTTAGGCCGCCCGCAAGTGCGATGGCACGGTCGAGCGTCAGGCCCGGTTGGTAGGGATAGCCACCCGGCGAACGCACCTCGCCATTGATGAAGAACGGGCGGTACTCTACGACCGTGACGTTGACCGACGGATTCCTGAGATAGCCATTCGCCAGCAGTCGAGTGATCTCACGCTCGATCTGTGCGGTGGTCTTGTCGGTGACAGTCAGATCGCCGAGGTAGGAGTAGCCAATACGGCCGCTTGAGCCGACGGTGGCATCCATCGTCAGATCCGGCTCGTCGAACACCTGGATGGCGATGCGGTCGCCCTGTCCCAGGCGATAGCCTTCGAGAACATCGTCATCGACGGGCGTCTGCGCGACGACGGGGGTCACGGTCTCGGACCCGGTCGACACGGCCGGCGCGTCTGGGACCGGCGACACGTCGGGCGCGATCGGCCCGGTCTGAGCGCAGGCGGCGACGAGCAGGCACATCGCGAACAGCGGCATCGCGCGCGGGACGGCACGGGTCATCCGGCGGTGCATTTTCAAGGAAGTCCTCGCGGCAGGCTGTGAAGATCGGCAAGGCTATGGGACGACGCCAGGGCGCGCCCCGCCACGGTTCTCAGAACGGAGGCGTCAACGCACCATCGTTCGGATGCGGCCGACCATGGTACACACCGATGTATCGGTCGAGAGATGAAATTCTGCCCACTGAGAGAGGCCTCTACCAGGGGAATTCAACCGCTCGTCACAGCGTGGCACGCACGTGCACGCCGTACAGCGTCCGGTCGAAATCCAGATCGTTCGCGGCGGCGTCGCCGGGGCAGTCATCGGCGGTACGCCCGGTCTGGCCGACGCTCGCACCGATATCCAGCCAGCGACGTATCGAAAGATCGAACTCGACGCCGAGCGAGGTCGTGGTCGTTGCCTGCGCTGGGCAGGCGCGCTGCAAGTCATCCAGCTGAGCGAACGCATTGGTCGAGAAGCGCGTCGACCACTGGTGGTTCCAGCCAATTCGAGCCGTCGTGCGGATCGACTGGTCCTCGCCGACGCGCGTCGAGGTGGTGTTGTCGAACTCGCGCTGAAGCACCAGGCCGATCACCGCCGCCTCGCGCGGCAGCCAGTTCAGGTCCGTACGAGCCACGAGCGCGGCCTCGTCCTCGACGCCGTCCCGGGCGAAGCTCGCCTGCGTGAACCCCAGTCGAAACCCGCCGTTGAGCTTGCCGGTGGCGGCGAAGTTCGCGCCCGCGAGCAGCGATATCTCGTCCCGATCGTCGTCGGCGTCGTCGAACGAGACGCTGCCGAAGCGCAGCTCGACGATCGCACGCGTGTCACCACCGACGCGATAGCCGAACGCGGCGTACGGCTCCAGCCGAGTGAAGTCGCGCCCGTCGGTGACGCTCGACAGGTTCGTGTAGCTGCGCCCTCCGACATCGAGGCCCAGGAAGAGGTTGCCGCGTGCGTTGTCCACGCCATAGGCGAAGCGCGTCTGCAGGTCCACGCTGTTCAACTTCACGGGTTCGTCGAACGAATCGGCGAGCCCCCTCGTCAGGTTCAGCCCGAGCGCTTCGTGGTCACGTCTCAGGCGCAGCGCCACCGAGCCGCGGCGCCGCGCATCGAACTCGGCGGACAGCTCCGCCGACAGAGCGTGATCGGCGTACTCGATGGCGGACTCGTCGCTCGCGCTGAAGGCGCCCTCGTAGCCGAGCGCGAACGTCAGCTGGCGCCGATCGGCGAGAAAGTCGAGCCGAGGCGAGACGACCACCGCGGTACCCTCGACCTCGTCCTCGCTGCGCAGCCCGACGTTCGAGTCGACCAGGTAGTCCACGCGCAGCGACGGGTAGAGGGTCGCGTCGCCGACGGGCACCCCGACCTGATCGTCCAGACCCTGGGCCCTCGCCTCTGCCCCCGCGATCGTCGCGCCGGCGATAGCCGCGAACGCGGCCCCCCGCCCGATGCGCACGGCTCGCTTGACGGAAGGCGTGGGCGCGCGGCTCGTGCCGAACGTCTGTCGGGTCGTCAAGGCGCAAGCTCCGTGGGCGGGCCGGTGGCGAGAGTTCCGGATGATATCACCGGGTCCGGACCGGCCCGCCGGCCTTTCGCCGCCCCGGCACGACCAAAGTCTTGGTTCTCGGAAGCCCGTCAGTCCAGCACGATCGCCGTCGGTATCGGAACGATGAACCTCGCCCCCCATTCGCGGACGTGCGCCAGCTGCTCGGTGATCTCGTGCGCCAGGTTCCAGGGAAGGATCAGGATGTAGTCCGGCCGCTCGTCGTCGATCTTCGCCGGAGCGAAGATCGGGATGCGCGAACCGGGCGTGTACCGCCCGTGCTTGTGCTCGTTGCGATCGCACGTGTACGGCAGCAGGTCGGTCTTTATGCCGCAGTAGTTCAGCAGGGTGTTGCCCTTGCCCGGCGCACCGTAGCCCGCCACCGTGGCCCCCTCCTCCTTCAGGCGGATGAGCAGCTTGAGGAGCTCGTTCTTGACCGTCGCCGCGCGGCGCGCGAACTCGGCATAGGTGGTCAGGTCCCGAAGACCCGCGCGCCGCTCGTCGGCGAGCACGCGCGCCACGGCCCGCGACACCCCGGCGCCCTCGGCCGCGTGCGCCACGAACAAGCGCAGCGAGCCGCCGTGGGTCGACAGCTCCTCGACGTCCACGACCTCCAGGCCGACGCTTCGAAGAATCTTGCGCACCGTCCACAGCGAGAAGTAGGAGAAGTGCTCGTGGTAGATGGTGTCGAACTGCACCTTCTCGATCAGGTGCAGGAGGTGCGGGAACTCGAACGTCGCACGCCCGCCGGGGGCCAACAGAGCGGCCACGCCGCGCACGAAGTCCATCAAGTGCGGGGTGTGCGCCAGCACGTTGTTGGCCACCACCAGATCCGCCGCGCCGCGCTCCCGGTGCAGCGTCCGGGCGAGCTCCTCGGTGAAGAAGCTCACTCGGGTCTCCACGCCCGCCGCCCGCGCCGCCGCCGCGACGTTCGCCGATGGGTCGACCCCCAGGCACGGAACGCCCCGCTCGACGAAGTTCCTGAGCAGGTAGCCGTCGTTGCTCGCGATCTCGACGACGAAGCTGTCCAGCCCCAGGCCGAAGCGCTCCGAGACCGTCTCGACGTAGCGTCTCGCGTGGTGCATCCAGCTCGTCGAGAACGACGAGAAGTAGCCGTAGTCGTCGTCGAAGATCTCGTCGTTGCCGACGGACTCGTCCACCTGCACCAGCCAGCAGTTCGTGCACACGAACGCCTGGAGAGGGTAGTAGCGCTCCGGCGCGGGCAGCTCCGCCTCGCGGATGAAGTCCTCGCACAGCGGCGAAAGACCCAGGTCCACCACCGAGTGCTCGAGCGCCGCATCGCAGAAGCGGCAGCGGAAGGCTCGAGCGTCCCCGGGGGCGCCTTCGGCGTGGATGAGGTGGGAGGCAGCGGCCATCGGACACGGAAAGGGAGCGAGGCGGACGGGTGTGCGGGCTCCGCACGACGGTTCGCATCCTCTCGCCTGAGGACCGTGCCGTCATCCCGGATTCTACCGAGTAGGCCCCTGCGGGGCCACACCGCCGGCACGGCCCGCTCGGTACTCGCACCGCACGTCGCGGCCCGAAACGTGCGCCCGATCACGACTCGAGCCCCGCCCGACCCTCGGTCGTCGCACGCGTCGGGGCGCACATCGGAACTGGCAGACAAAGTGCTCGCGCTCACCCTCATGAGTGCACATCGCCGCCGATACGGGCCGGGTTCCCACCAACGGCTCTCCACCCCGGTGAAGACTCCATCGTTCCGCCCGCACGCGCACGCCACTCCGGTGGCCGCCGCGGTGCTTTGCGCACTGCTCTCCGCCTGTTCGTCCGATGCGCCGACGGACGCCTCGGGCTCGAGCGCCGGCGCACCGGACTCCGACGACAATGCCGCGCAGGCGCCCGGGGTGCCGACCGCGACCACCGCCAACGCGGTCGTGGCGACGCTTCCCGGGGCGGCCGAGCCGGTGATCGTCGGCTACACCACCTTCGCGGCGAACGCGGAATCCGACGGCACGGCGCTGGCCCAGCTCGCGCTCACGAGCGCTGGCCAGATCCCCGTCTCGGGGGGTGGCACCAGCGTCGTGGTCGTGCCGGGCGCCACCTCGACGCCCGAGCCCGTCCCGCCGTCGGCTCCCTCCCCGACTCCCTCTCCCCCCGTGGCGGCGGAGCCGGAGCCGGAGCCTGCACCGCCGCCGCCGCTCGAGCCCGAACCGGAGCCCGCAGCGCCGACGCCCGAGCCCGAGCCCGAGCCCGAGCCCGAGCCGGAGCCGGAGCCCGATCTGGGCGAAGCCAACGAGGCGCCCGCGAACGTGACGGTCCGCACCCCCGTCATCGGCTCGCAGCGCGGCGACGTGGTGCGCATCCTCGACCCGATGACCGTCTCGAAGTCCCAGGTGATGGTGCAGCAGACGCCCGTCGACACCCAGCACGGCTACGTCTACACCGCCAACATCGAGCACGGGCCGGACGGCGACACGCGCGGCGACAGCCTGCGCACCGTGCTGCGCCAGGGCGTGCAGGAGGACGATGGCTCCTGGCGCTGGACGAGCACGCTCATCGACGGCGCAACGATCAACAACCGCTGGCACACCGCGCCGTCGGTGGCGGCGGACCGCGACGGCTTCGTGCACGTCGTCTACAACATGCACAACATGCCGTGGCAGTACAAGCGCTCCACGGCGCCGCACGCGATCGACGACTTCGAGTTCCGCGGCCAGGCGATCACCGAGGCCGAGAAGGATCGCGTCTGGCAGGAGAACAAGACGAGCTTCCCGACGCTCGGCACCGCCGACATCCCCGGCAACCAGATCACCTACCCATCGTTCTACAAGGACAACGCCCGGGGCCTCTACGCCACCTACCGGTTCGCGGCCGCCCCCAAGGCGAGCTTCCCGCAGCGCACGATGTCCGGCGGCGTGGCGCGCTACGACGCGGGCGCGAAGCGCTGGACCGCGCTGGGCGGCCGGATCGATCTGACGGGCGCCGACTACGACCCGGCGCCAGGCGCCCCGGATCGGCCGACGGCCATCGCCGGCGAGCGCGGCTGGACGGTCTACCACCCGAGGCTCATGTTCGACGCCGACGATGCGCTGCACGTGCAGACCACCTGGCGCAGCGGCACGGCCGGTGCGGAGATCTCCCGGCCGTGCGTCGTCAAGCGCGTCGCCGACGACACGTTCATCGAGATGGACGGCAGCAACGTGACGATGCCGCTGCGCTCCGGCGACTGCAGCAACGTCGGCTACCCGGACTCGCAGGCGTTCTACAGCATCGGCAGCACGGCGATGGACTCGGGCGGCACACCCCACCTGCTGCTCAGCCCCGATGGCACCACGCGCAAGATTCTCACCTGGGACGGCAGCCGCTGGAACCGCGAGGATTCCCCGGGCAACGCCACCGAGATCTTCTTCGATGCGGACGACACGCTCTGGGCGGTCGGCTCGGGCGTCAAGGTGTTCAAGCGCGAGAAGGGGTCGAGCTCGTGGGACGAGGTGTTCGAGGACGGCGGCCGCTGGTGCTACCCCCAGTCGAGCGTGAACGAGGACAAGACGATCGCCTACATCCACTCGCACTCGTGCGACGAGACGCAGGTCCAGATCCACGCGGTACGGCTGCGCTAGGGGCTCGCCGAGCCCCGAGTCGATCGAGCGAGGCCCTGCGCTTGCCGGGGGCCTCGCGCTCCCGATGTCAGAGGCCCGTCAGCGCCCCGCGCGCGTCGCGCTCGCACACCGCCTCGTCGCTGTAGCCGATCGCCCCCGACGCCGTCTCGAAGCGGATCTCGCAGTTGCCGTCGACGAGCCCGACGCCGGCCTGCAGGTCCTCGGGACGGGCGAGCAGCTGGACGTCGATGCGCTCCACGCCCCCGACCACGCGGAAGCGGTAGCTCGCCGCGGAGCCGTCGGCCAGATGAAACTCCGCGAAGCGCAGCCGACACGCATCCAGGGCGGTGTCCGAGGCGATCGCCAGGTCGCAGGCCTCCGAGGCGAGAAAGTCGAAGCCATCGACGAAGGCGGTGCCCGACGACAACGGGCTGCGCGCGCCGTCGTCGCCGCAGAACCAGGTGCGCAGCGGGTACTCGCCGCTGACGCACCCCAGGGCGTCCTCGTCCAGGCTCCCCGCCAGGTAGCCCGCGTTCGCCGTCGCGAGCGCCTCGCCCGCCGTCGCCCGCAGCGCACCGCGCAGCGCCAGCGCCAGCGTGTCGAGATCGGCGAGTTGCGGGTCGAGCAGCAGCTGCGGCGCCACGGGCTGGACGGGCTCGCTCGCCTCGGCCGGTCCGACCGGTGCGTCGGGGACCGAAGGATCGGCGATCGCCTGATCGCCCGGCGAGGCATCACCCGACGAGGACGATTCGCCCCCCTCCTCCTCGGCGGGAGTCGTGATGTAGGTGTCGCCGCACCCGGCGAGGCCGGCGACGATCAGACCGGCCGCGAGCCGGGTCGCGGTGGATGCGGCGCATTGCCGGGCGGGGGCGGTGAAAGACATGGGGCATCACGACTCTGGGGGATCGCATCGCCGGCTGCAACTTGCCGGCCAACCCCGCGCAGGCCGGCCCCGCGCAGGCCGGCCCCGTCGGCCCCGTCCACTCCGGTCGCTCGCCTCGGCCGCACTCGCGCAGCCCGAGTCCCTCGCGCGCCACGCCCGGCGCCACCGCACTCAGCGATACAGCGACCGGGCGGGCGCCGCCAGCTTGCCGAGGTTCGACGCCCCGCGCTTGAACCAATCGCCCGCGGCGCGGTGGCCGGCGAGCATCAGCGGCGCGGCCACGACGAGCGACGCCGCACCGACGATGGCCGCCCGCGCCGAGAACGCGAACGCCGAGCCCATCTCCCCGCGTTCGGCCACGATCCGGCGGTAATAGGCCCCTTGGCTCAGGGCCCGGCGGAAGGCGTAGGCCGCCGTGGCCTTGGCCGGCGGAATGTCCTCGTCGACCGCGGCCTCGGCCACCCAGCGGATCCGCACGCCCGCGTCCAGCAGTCGCAGGAAGAGCTCGGTGTCCTCCCCGCCGCTCTCGCCGTAGGCATCGTCGAAGCGGTGCCCCGCGAGGGCGTCGAGCTCGGCCAGGAAGTTGCCGCTGGCGACGAAGCGCACCGCGTCCCCGGTGCGCTTGCCGCGCACGTTGTGCACATCGATGCCGCGGATCCAGCGAGGCGTGCCGGGCGGATAGACCGGCAGTATCGGCCCCGCCACGATCGGCGCGTCCAGCTCGCGCCATCCCCGCACCAAGGCGGGCAGCCAATCGGGGCGCGGGTACTCGTCGTCGTCCAGGAAGGCGACCAGCGCGCCCGGCGGGGCATCGTCGAGCACCAGGTTCCGGCCCGTGGCGATGTTGTTGCGCGGCGAGTCCAGCACGCGCCAGTCGAGCGCGTCCGCCACGGCCGAATCGGCCACGGCCCGTCGCACCTCGGCCGCATCGGCCTCGCCGCCGTTGTTGCACACGCGCAGCGACACCTCGCCCCGGTACGCCGCCACCGTCGCCGCGAGATGGGTCAGCAGCTTCGCGAACGCCTCGCGCCGGGCGCCGGTGGTCAGCACGCCCACGGTGACGCGGGGCCACCGATCCACGGCGCCGGGCCCGGCGCCGCTCACCGCCCGTCGGCGTCGGTCGGACCCGCGCCCGGCGTCGCCGTTCCCAGGCTCTCGCGCACGCCGGCCGCGAAGCGCGCGACCATGTTGTCCATCGAGTAGGTGCGCGCCGCGTCCTCGCAGCCGGCGCGCAGGCGCGTCATCAGGCCCGGTTCGTCGAACAACCGCTCCACCGTGGCGGCGTAGCCCTCGGCGCCGCCGCGATCGTCGTCGACGAGCGCGTTCACGCCATCGGCCACGTAGGCGATCTCGGGGCTGTGCTCGCCGCCGTCGGACGTCACCAGAGGCGCGCCGAAGTGGAACGCATCGACGGTCACGAGGCCCACGAGACCGGGCATCAGGATCGCCTGCGCCGAGCGCAGGAGCGCCGCGCGCGGCTCGCCGTAGAGCGCGCCGTGGTAGGTCAGCCAGCCGTGACGGCGCGCCGCCGCCTCCAGCGCCGCACGCTCGGGGCCGTCCCCGACGACGTGCAGCTCGAACCCGGGCCGACGCGCCGCGATGCGCGCGCAGGCCTCGACCAGGAAGTCCAGACGCTTGTGCGCGTACAGGCCCCCGATGTACAGGCAGCGTTCGGGCACGCGCGCGACCGGCGCGACCGCGGCGGCGGGCGCGACCAGCGTGTTGTTGACGGTGGTGATGCGCGCCTCGTCCACGCCTTGGCGCAGCAGGCTGGCGCGCGACACCTCGGTGTAGGCGAACCAGCGCGACACCTTCACGAGCATCGCCCGCTTGAGCGCGCGCGACAGGCCGAGCTCGTCCGAGCGCTGGAAGTTCTCGCCGTGGCCGAAGTAGCCCAGCCGCAGGTAGCCCACCCGCGACAGCGCGTAGAGCAGGTAGTTGTCGACGAGCTTGGCCGCGTGCTCGACGACCACGAGATCGCCGCGCCGGACGTGCCGGAGCGCCCCCTGACGGTAGAGGTAGCGGCCTGCGAAGCGCACGATCCGGCTGTCCACGCGGTGCCCCCATTCCGGGGACACGGTGCGCACCTTCGACCCCTCGTAGGGGTCGGGGTCGCCGTAGACGAGCACCAGCTCGGTGCCGTCGCGGGCCAGCGCGTCGCGCAATCCCTCGAAGAACGGCAGGCGGTAGTGGGGCACGAACTTCTGGACGAACACCACCCGCGGCCCGCTCGAAGGGACCCTCTCCCGCACGCTCATGCCCCCGCCTCGGCCGGCGCCGCGGCGATCTCCCGCCGCGCCGTCGCGGCGAGGATGGCGATGCTGACGAGCTCGCCGACGATCACGAAGCCGAGGGCGTAGCGCACGTCGTCGAACACGGCCGCGGTGATCGCCATGCCGCCCAGGGTGACGATCGCGGCGGCGACGTTGACGCCCAGCATGAAGCGAAAGCGCATGCGGATCTCGAAGAACTGACCGATCCAGGCGCGCAGCGTCATGACGAACAGCGTCGCCATCCAGAACAGCAGGAAGGGCCGCACATCGGCGTAGTCGGGCACGAAGCGCTCGAAGAGCCCGAGCAGGTGGCAGGCCAGCAGCAACGCGAAGTAGGCGATCGTCGCGGTCATGTTCCACACTATCAGCTTGCCGATCTCGGTGGACAGCGCCCGCGAGCCGCGGCTCTGCACGGTCCGGCGCAGCGACGGGATCGTCGCGTTCGCGAGCCCCTGCGCGATGACCGTCATCGGCATGACGAACAGCCGCGCCAGGCTGAACCAGCCGACCACGAGCGGGCCGCCCGCCCACATCAGGAACGGGTTCATGCTCTGGTTCTGCGCCCACGTCACCACGAGCCCGACGAGGCTGAAGCGCGAATGCCGGAAGTAGCCGCGCAGCACCTCGTCGGCGAAGCCCCAGCCGTGCCAGGTCGCCTCGCGCCGCGCTCGCCGGCCGTGGGCGTTCACGGCCACGGCGACGAGGAACGAGGCGCCGAGCACGACGTAGGCGTACGTCACGGCGCCGGACCCGACGCCTGCGAACGCCACGAGCGCAAGCCCCGCGAGGGCGACGACGGCGTGGGCGACGGTGCAGTAGAAGGAGTAGTCCTGGCGATCGGTGACGTAGAGGTACTGCCGGTTCAGGTCGAACAGGTTCAGCGCGGCGACGAAGAACGTCACGGCCAGCACCACGTCCATGTGGCCGCGCAGCGACAGCGCATCGGCGAACGCGAACGCGGTGAGACACACCGCCCCGGTCAGCAGCGCCAGGGCCACCATCTGGATCATGACCGTGGCGTAGAACACGTCGCGCTGCCGGTCGGGGCCGAGCGAGCTGATCTCGAGCGTCATCTGCCGGTGCAGCAGCACCTTCAGGAAGGCGCCCAGGAACGTGGCGATGGCGAACGCGAAGCTGTAGATGCCGAACTGCTCCACGCCCGCGGCGCGCAGCACCGCGAGCGAGGCGAGCATGTTGGTCGCCGACAGCATGATCTGCTCGCCGATGCTGAAGTAGCGCGACAGCCCCCCGCCCTCCAGGCGCGCGAGAAGGCGTCGGCCCGGTCCGGGCGAGACGGGGGCCAGCGCCCCCGGGGGTCCACCCGTCATCGGGTTCCCGCCGCGAGCTCCGCCAGATCGAGCGAGCGGCGCCGGGCCCGGCGCGGCGGCGTCCGGTCGCGCTCGCCCAGGTCCTGCAGGCCGAACCACAGCAGCGCCCAGGCGCACAGGAAGAGCAGGTAGAAGCTGCTCAGGGGCCGCAGCAGCGAATACTCGGTGAGGTTCACGATCACCAGCGCCGCCAGCAGCGGCAGCAGCATCGAGCGCTCGGGCGCCACCATCAACGAGCGCCCGGACAGGGCGACGAAGCGGACCATCTCGTAGATCAGCAGCGCCAGGACGATGCCGCCGGCGGCCACCCAGGTGTCGATGAAGCCGTTGTGGTAATGCAGGTAGTCGCTCGCGTAGAGCTCCACCTCCAGCACGCTCTCGTGAGCGTCCAGGCCCCACCCGAACCAGGGCTTCTCGGCCGCCGCGGCCAGACCCGCCTCCCACAGGTCCGTGCGCCCGGTGAAGGAGGCGTCCTTGCCCACGCTCGAGGTGAAGGAGCCCAGGATCTCCTGGGTGCCGCTGACGGCGTAGAGGCCGCCGCCCAGGACCATCACCATCAGCAGCACACCCAGCACCGCCGGAGCCCGAAAGCGCACGTCGAGCGAGGCGAGCGTCCTCATCGCGAGCGTGAGCCCGGCGACCGCGAGCGTCGCGACGAGCGTGGTGGCGCTGCCGGTGACCGAGGCGGTGGTGGCGAACGTGGCCGCCCCGAGCACCGCGACGCCCCGCAGGGCGCGCGGGGCGTCGCGCACGGTGACGAGCACGAGTGCGGCCCACATCCCGATGACGCACTGCGCGCCGAGCGAGTTCGGGTGACCGGCCAGGCCCCCGAAGCGCATTCCTTCGGTGACGAAGGCTACAGGATCGAGCCCCTCGGCGAAGAACAGCGCGACGCTGCCGAAGTGCAGCACGAACAACGGTGCGAACACGGCCGTGGCCAGGGCGCGCGGCGGCGCGTGGGCGTGCGTGGCGCCCCAGGCCACCGCGATCAGCAGACCGAAGCCGAGCTGGGCGGTGCTGCGCACGACCTCGGCCGGGTTGACGCTGGCGAACACGCCGAGCAGCACCAGGCACAGCACCGCGACGAAGTGCGGGTTCTCGCGCAGGAATCGGCCGACGGTCCGCGCGTGCACCAGGCCCAGCACCAGCGCGCAGCCGTAGATGCTGAGCTTGACGAGCCCGGCGATGTCGCCCGCGACGCCGCGGCGCGGATCGTCGGCGGTGCCCATGTTGCCGGTGTGGGTCTGGGTGAACTCGAAGTCGCCGAGGCTCGTCAGGACGTAGAAGTCGACCGAGTTGAGCAGCAGGAACAGGAACAGCGCCAACGTGGCGAACGCGGGCGAGGCCACCCGACCGCGCAGGCCAGCGCCGGCGCGCCGCAGCCGGCGCCACGTGCCCCCCCCCGTCCGGGTGCCGCGGGAGGCGCTGCCCGCCGACGCCCCGCCCGCGCGTCGGCGCCTCCGGCGCCGGCCGGCGGGAAGGGTGCGAGTGTTGGCATCCATCGTGTCCAGGCCCGGTCGCGACGCGCGTGAGCGCTTGATTCTATCGTCAGCGCCGGACGGACAGAGCGTCCGCCGGGCCCGCCGAGGCGCCGAAAGACGGGGCGGTGGTCATGTTCCCACTTCCGGGGCGATCCTCGGCTACCATCCGCGTCGTTCGGTGTCGACGCGCCGCCGTGTCGGCGCGGCGGGCTCCCAGGTGCCGTGACCGGAGCTTGCGCACTGATGATCGCCCGCCCCCGCCCCCGCCCGGTTCGGCTCGCCCCCGATGCGACGCACGTCCGGTGGCACCCGCCGGCACGCGCTTCGTCGAAGGGGCCTCCGTGCGCATCCTGATATCCGCGTTCGCCTGCGCGCCCAGCGGCGGCAGCGAGGGCGGGGTCGGCTGGCACTGGGCCCGCGCGCTCGCGGGCGACGGTCACGCGGTGACCGTGCTCACGGACGTGCACCGGCGCGCCGCCATCGAGCGCGAGATCCGGGCGCGCCCCATCGCCAACCTCGCGTTCGTGTTCCACCGCCCCGCGCCGCTGCGCCGCGTGCCGCTGAACGCACGCACCGCGCAGACCCTGTACTCGGCCTGGCAGTACGCGCTGCTGCCGTGCGCCCGGCGGCTGCACGCGCAGGCCCGCTTCGAGCTCGTGCTGCACCTGACCTACGGCGTGTTCCGCCACCCCTCCTTTCTCGGCTTCCTGGACGCGCCGTTCGTGTTCGGCCCGGTCGGCGGCGCCGAGGACGCGCCGTGGCGGCTCAAGCGCGCGATGCCGGCACGCGAGAAGGCCAAGGAGATCGTGCGCTCGGCGCTCAACGCGGTGGCCCGCTTCAACCCGATGCTGAACCTCGCCCTGGCGCGCACCGATCTCGTGCTCGCGAAGACGCCCGACACGGCCGCCGCCCTGCCGCGCCACGTGCGCCGGCGCACCCGCGTGCTGCCCGAGATCGGCCTGGAGCGCGCCGCGGACCACGCCCCGGTGCCGGCCCGCCGCGATGCGGACGAGCCGTTCGAGATCCTGTGCGCGGGTCGGCTGATCGGGTTCAAGGCGATGGATCTCGCGCTCGAGGCGTTCGCGCTCGTGCACCGACACCGCCCGCTCGCCCGGCTCACCCTCGTCGGCGACGGGCCGATGCGCGGCTGGGTCGCGGCCCGCGTGGGCGAGCTCGGTCTCGACGGATGCGTCGCGCTGCTGCCCCACCTGCCGCAGCCGGAGCTGTTCGCGCGCTACGCATCGACCCACGCCCTGCTCTTCCCGAGCCTGCACGACTCCTCCGGCAACGTCGTGCTCGAGGCGCTCGGCTGCGGGGTGCCCGTGGTGTGCCTGGCGCTCGGCGGCCCCGCCGGCATCGTCACCGAAGAGTCGGGTCTTCTGATCGAGGCGCGCAAGGCCTCCCGCGACGCCGTCGTGGCGGGCCTGGCGCAGGCCTTGACGCGGCTGCACGACGACGAGGCGACGCGATCGCGCATGGCGTACGCGGCGCTGCGGCAGGTGGCCGGGCGCTGGAGCTGGGCGGCGCGGGCCCGCGCCGCCCTCGCCTTGGCCGTCGAGAACGATCTGGTGACACCGGAGCAGGCGCGTTCCGCCGAGACGGCTTCGGAGGCGTCGGGGTCGCCGATGCCGGGCGGTACGGGCGCGTGAGGGCGTCGTTCGCCTCCGCCGGCGCGCTGTTGGGCGCGCTCGCGCTGCTGGCCGTGGCCACCGCCGCGCTCGCGCTCGCCATCGACCCGTTCGAGATCGACGCCGTCGTGGGGTTCGAGGACGGCTTCGCGGGCACCGAGGATCATTGGAAGGTGCACGGCGAGGCCGGCAACGTCACGCTCTCCGACACCGACGTCACGATCGGGCGGACGGTGGACGCGCGCAGCTACGCCCAGTACCCGATCGTTCTGCCGGCGCCGCCGGAGGCCGACGGATCGGTGCGCTCGCTGCGCGTGAGCGCCCGGGCCGAGACGGTACGAGCCCCCTTGCCGGGCGTGCCCGAAGGCGGCCACGCCCGAGTGATGCTGTTCCTGTTCGACGACCCCGAGGCGGCACCGGTGCGCTACCGCACGGTGCTGGAGCTCGACGGGACCGGCGACGTCGCGACCACGACCCGCGTGATCGGGCTCGATGCCGACGAGCGCTCGCTGTACCTGGTGCTCACGAACGAGGACGCCGACGGCACGTTCCGCCTGATCGATGCGAGCGTGGAGCTGGTGCGGCCCACCGAGGCGCGCCGGTTCGGCACGCTCGCGCTGGTGGCGGGTTGGACGGGCTTCGCGGCGTGGCTGATCGCTTGGCTGGTGGCCCGGCTGGGCGCGGTGGCGGCGACGGCCGTCGTGGTGCCCGCGCTGCTGATCGTGATCGGCGTGACGTTGCCCGAGCGCACCGGCCCGCTGCTCGCCTTCCTGCCGCTGGGGGGGCTGCGAGGCGCGCTCGACGGGGCCGAAGCGTACGGCCTGCCGGACCTGTTCAAGCTCGGCCACGGCGTCTTCTTCTTCGCCGCCTCCGTCGTGGCCTTCGGGGTGCGTCCGCGCCTGGGCGTGCCGATCGCCGGACTCGCGGCGTTCCTGGCGGCGTTCGCGGTGGCGACCGAAGCGCTGCAGCTGCACCTGCCCGAGCGCACGTCGCGGATCGAGGACCTGGCCATCGACGGCGCCGGCGTGCTGGCGGGCCTGGTGATCGTGGAGGGCGTGCGCGCGTACCGGAAGGGGCGGCGCACGCGCCGCGTCGCGCGCATCGATCGTGCGGGCGGCGACGCGCCGGGGCGGAACGTACCGAAGTAGGACACGCCGGGGAACGATGCGCCTCGACTCAGCGCTCGCGCAGCTCCATCCACTCCTTCACGATGCACCGGGAGGTATCGAGCTCGACGCTCGCCAGCGGCACGGGCTCGTCGCGGCGTACCGGTGCGGTCATCGTCGCGAACTCCACCAGCCCGACGGGCAGCAGGTCGGCGGCGCGCTCCAGGGCATCGATGTGCCCGTAGGCGGTGAAGCCGCCGATGCAGTCGAGGCCCTCCCCGGCGGCGAGATCCTTCTTCGCCATCGCCACCACCGTGGCCACGTGCGGGCCCTCGACGCGCGCCAGCGGCGCGCGGTCGCACAGCACGTCGGCCAGCGTCGACGGCAGCTCCAGGTGCACGAGGTGGTAGGGCCGGAAGAAGAAGTAGTCCGGTCCGTCGCCCATCTTGTACATCGCCAGCGCCCGGGCGTGCCTCGGCCCGTCCGGATGGCGGGCGATCAGGCCGACGCCTGCGCCGAAGTCGCCCCCGAGCGTGTAGTCCACGTGCCGGCCGGGCGACATCAGCGCCGTCATGTCGGCCAGCACGCGCTCCTGGGTGGTGCGCGGCCCGTGCATGCCGCGCACGTCGGGCACCATGCCGGTGGCGTTGGCCACCACGGCCTGCTCCATCTGCATCTTGGTGCCGTCGCCGAAGGAGGTGGTCATGATGGCCGAGGTCGTGTCGCGCTTGGCGTAGCCCGCGCCGCTGTCAGGCGTCTGCGAGGTGTCCAGGTGCCGCTTGCAGTTGAGCAGCACCGTCGGCTCGAACCCCATCGACTCGATCTGCTGGGAGAGCCGGAACAGCGCACCGGGCTGATCGCCGTCCGCGATCGTGTAGATCGCGCCGCCGGCCCGGGCGCGCTCGTGGAACAGCCGGGCGAGCAGCACGTCCACCTCGACGTTGTAGGAGATCACGTCCAGCCCGTGATCGAGCGCGAACAGGATCGAGCTCGCGCCGTGATCGAGCGCCCCGGTCGCCTCGACGACCAGGGCGATCGGCACGTCGGCCAGGATCTCGACGGAGTCGGTGACGGCGTGGGCGCCTCGGGCGATGGCATCGCCCAGCACCGCCGCATCGTCGGAGACGACGACGTCCTCGCGGGCGATGCCCAGATCGACGAACGCCTTCACGCCGTTGTCGACGGTGCGGTTGACGATGAGCGCCGGACGCACCCCCGGGGTGTGGGCCAGGACGTGGATCACGCCCGCGGCCACGTAGCCCGCTCCCAGCACGGCGACGGGCGCCTTGCCGTTCGATTCTTCGTGGCGCTGCAGGCGTCGGCAAGCGTTCATATCGCGGGCAGTCCTGGATGGAGAGGAAAGGAGGATGGGCGATTGGGTGCAGGGTCTCGGGCGTCCGTCACGGCGTCCCGAAGATACTCTGCAACGCGCTCGTCAAGGTGCATCTGCACGGTCCGGCGCCCACGGGTCCGGACCGGTTCGAGGCTCGCGGCATGGCCGGTAGCATGGAACACGTTCAGGAGCGACAGAAAGGGGCAGCGCCCCCCGATGTCTTCGACGATCACTCCTGCATCACTCGCGATAGCGCCAAGCGCTCATCGCCCAGCGTGCGTTCCGGAGCACCCGTCGACCTCGAAGCCTGTCGCGCCGTCCCTTGGGCTTGGGATGCGAGATGATCGGCCAGCCGCGCGGCCAGCGCGACGATGGTGAAGGTCGGGTTGGCATGGCCACCGGTCGGGAACACCGAGGCGCCGGCCACGTAGAGGTTGTGCATGCCGTGGACGAGACCGTCTGCATCGACCACGCCGGTGCGCGGATCAGCCGACATGCGAGTGGTTCCCAGGTGATGCGCCGCCGAGTTGAAATGCGAGAGCTTGCACTCGAGTCGTTGCCGCAGCGCCTGCTCATCCGCCTCGTGACGCCCGGCCCCGGCACGTTCGTACGCATCGAAGAAGATTCGATGAGCTTCCAGGGCAGTGCGTCGGTCGAGCTCGCCGAAGGCGACGCTCACCCGCGCCCGCGGCATGCCGTGTGCATCGAACTCGTCCGGGCTGAGCGTCACGCGACTGTCCGGGTTGGGCAGATGTTCGGACTGGAAGTACACCCCCAGAGCCTCGCTGCGCACCGACGGCAACACGAAAGGCAGACGCCGCTTGCGGACGCGCGCCATTCCGAGGCGTGCGAGCCGCGGCAGCTCGAACCAGGCGTCGCGCACGATCACCGACGCATGCGCTCCGAGCTCCCGACGGCTGCCCTTCCAGAGCGTCACGGCGCGCGGGCCGGCGCGAAACATGCCGAGCAGGAACTTCACGACGTATGCAGCCGAAAAAACGACGTCCCGATGCCCGTCCATGTCCCGGCGCCGGTGCAGGTACAAGATCGCATTGCCAATGCCGAGACCGCGTTGCGCCTGCGGCGTCAACCACCAACGGCGCCGACAGTCGACGCCGTCTGAGTCGCGTTCGAAGTTGAACACCAGCGCGTCGCGATCGATGGGCGCAACGTCCGTGAGGATGCCCGAGATGTGTCCCATGTAGTAGCGCCCGACCAGATCCCGGCCGTTGCCTATGCCGTGCGGATGATAGCTATCCTTGGAAGCTAGCAGCAGTCGTGCGTTCTCGATGGCGCCACAGGCCAGCACGACGGTTGCGGCGCGGATGCGCAGCGATTCGCCTCCGCACAGGGCAGCGATGGTCCGCACCCGCACGCCCCCCAGTTCGGTGTGCAACCGCAGCAGGTGCGTATCCAGCAGCACGGTCACGGATGTCGATTCTGCAAGCTGCGACCGGTAGCCGGTTGCGAAGTTGACCGGTGGGCTCCAGCGCTCCAGGTGCGTCGACCGGATCTGCGCATTGTCCATGCCCCGGATGATCTCGTGCGCGCTTCCCGGGAAGACGGTGGTGGCGTCGAAATCGAAGCGACCGGTCTGGCAGAGGCGCGATGCGCGCGCATAGAACGGCAGCAGCGTTTCATAGGACAGCGGCCAGCCGCTGTGCGGAATCCAGGAACGTTCGGTGAAGTCGATCGGATCGAGGGGAACACAGCGACCGCCCCAAGCGATGGTCGAGCCCCCGAAGGCGCGCCTGCGCCCCTCCTCCAAGGGTTCGTGCGAACGATCCTCCATCTGCGCACCGCGATACAGATCCTGTGCGAAGGCGGTCTCGCGCTCCGTCCCGCCCGCGAGCACGAGCACGCTCAGGCCGCTGGCGCGCAGCTCGAGCGCCAGGCTGATGCCCGCAGCACCCGCCCCGACGATGCATACATCCGTGCGCAGCTCGCGCACGCCATCCTCCCTCGGCAGCACTTGGTTCGGCTGCAGGATCATCGGCCCGCTCTCGGTATCGGCACCGGTGACGGGAAGATTGCTCTCGATCCCGTGCCGCAGACATCCCCTGGGCCTCTGGACGCGTCTCGCCTGGCTCTTGAGCGTGCTGGACACCGCAGCGGCCTTCGAGTCTTACGGCCGATCGCTGGAGGCGCACCGGCACCGACTCGCGCGACGTCGCCCGCATCGGCGGCCGACACATCCGGGTCGTCACCGGCGCCGTCATCAACTTCAAAGGTGGACGGTGCGGAACCCACCGAGCGACCGACCACCGGGGTCGATCGCACACTGGCGGCAACAGACGCCGAGCGCGCATGAAATCGGATAATCAACGTCACCACCCACGAGAGGCCAACGACCGCGTTCCGGGACGTATCGGCAGCATCGGACGCTCTTGAACCCCGTGCCTGAAGAAGCTGCCGCCACTCGCCGCCGCGACGAGGCACGATTTTCCGGCACTCCCTTCCGCCAGCCGTTCGATCGGGCTGTGGCCCGGTGGCACGACCATCTTCTTCGGGGGTGACGCCGACACGTCATAGCCGCACGGCGCGCAGGTCCGGCGGCGCAGTCCTGCCTGCCGGCACGTCTCGACGGTCCGGGCCCCGTACGCCACCGCCTCGTCGACCGGCGACACCGTCGCGCAGCACTCGGACAGCGGCGCCATCCGTCCCCGCCCCGCAGAGCCCGCAGCTCTTCCCGCAGCACCAGCAAGGCTGCCGCCTTCAAGGGCTACCTCAGCGAAATCTCTAGGATAATCAACGCCCGGTCTGATGCTGGCCGCTCCGATCAGTACCGAGAAGGTCATTCCGGTTGCGCGAGCGTCACCCGAACTGGCCGCACCCGGAGGCGATCGTGCGCCTTGAGACCGAGCGCACGGTGGGCGGGGTGACGAGCCGGGAGGCGGTGCGCTACTACCTGGCCAGCGGCACCGGGCCGAGGGCGACCCGGGCGCAGGCGGCGGTGCGTTCGCGCTGGGGGATCGAGAACGGGCCGCACTGGGTGCTGGACATGAGCTTCGGGGAGGATGCGTGCCGGGTGCGCCGGAGGGCCCTGCGGCAGCTGATCCAACGAGGTGATCCCGGGGCTTGTGGCGGCCCCTTCTTCATCTCGCGCTGTACTGGTACGCTCGCGCAGCTGTTCTCCAACCCCTTCGGTGAGCCATGCACGTCTTCGTTACCGGCAACATGGGCTACATCGGCCCGACGGTCGCCAGGGTCCTGTCCGAGGAACGTCCCGACGTCGTGCTGACCGGCTACGACACCGGCTTCTTCGCGCAGTGCCTGACCGCCTCGGCGCGCTTTCCGGAGAGCAGGCTCGACCGCCAGGTGTTCGGCGATGTCCGCCGCATCGACGCCGACCTGCTCGACGGCGTCGATGCCGTCGTGGCGCTGGCCGCGATCTCGAACGATCCGATGGGCAACTCGTTCGAGCAGGTCACCAACGATGTGAACTACGAGGCCACGCTGGAGCTTGCCCGCAAGGCCAAGGCGCGGGGCGTGCGCCACTTCGTGTTCGCCTCCAGCTGCTCGATCTACGGCCTGGCCGAAGGTGGGCCGCGCAAGGAGGACGACGAGGTCAACCCGCTCACCGCCTACGCGCGCTCCAAGGTCGATACCGAGCGGGGCTTGGCGACGCTCGCGGACGATGCCTTCACCGTCACCTGCCTGCGCTTCGCGACCGCCTGCGGCTGGTCCGAGCGACTGCGCCTGGACCTGGTGCTGAACGACTTCGTGGCCGGCGCGCTGACGTCCGGACGCATCCACATCCTGAGCGACGGCACGCCCTGGCGCCCGCTGATCGTGGTCGACGACATGGCGCGCGCCATCGACTGGGCCGTGCGGCGCGATCCGGCCGCGGGGGGCGCGTTCCTGGCGGTCAACACCGGCTCCAACGCCTGGAACTACCAGGTGCGCGACCTGGCCGGGGCGGTCGCCGAGGTGGTGCCGAACGTCGTGGTGGACCTGGACGAGGGGGGGCAGCCCGACAAGCGCTCCTATCGGGTGAACTTCGACCTGTTCGAGCGCCTGGCCCCCGATCATCAGCCGCGGGTCGACCTGCACGGCGCCATCCGGGCGCTGCACGAGGGCCTGCAACGGATGGGCTTCGCCGATGCCGGCTACCGCGACTCGAACCTGATCCGCCTGAAGGTGCTCTCGGGCCACATCGACGCCGGCCGGCTGGATCGGAACCTCGCTTGGGCCGACGGCACCGGCACCGCCACGTGATCCTGATCGACACCGCGCTGGCGAGGCGCGTCTCGGAGAACCGGCCGATCCGCGTCGGCATCGTCGGCGCCGGCTGCATCGGGCGGTTCACGACGCTGCAGATCGTGCGCTCGGCGCCCGGCATCCGCATCGTCGCCATCAGCAACCGCCACCCCGAGCGCGCGATGCGCGTGGTCGAGGAGGCCGGCGGCGTGCGAGCGGTGCGGGTCGGCTCGGCCCGGGAGATGGCGCGCGCGAGCGCGCCGGGCACGATCTGCGTGACCGACGATCCGGCGCTGCTGACGGGGTTCGAGGACATCGAGCTGATCATCGAGGCCACCGGCACGATCGAGTTCGCCCTGGGCGTGGCGCTCGACACGCTGGCGGCCGGCAAGCACCTGCTGTCGTGCAACGCGGAGCTCGACGGCACGGTCGGCCCGATGCTCAAGGCGCTCGCCGACGAGCGCGGCGTGATGATCTCGAACATGGACGGCGATCAGCCGGGCAGCACCATGAACCTGTACCGCACCGTCGTCGGTATGGGCGTGCGACCGGTGCTCGCCGGCAACATCAAGGGCCTGCAGGACGCCTACCGCACGCCCACCACCCAGGCGGGCTTCGCCGAGCGGTGGAACCAGACCCCGTCGATGGTCACCTCCTTCGCCGACGGCTCCAAGATCTCCTTCGAGCAGGCGCTGGTGGCCAACGCCACCGGCATGCGCGTGGGCACGCGCGGCATGCACGGACCGAGCGTCGCGCCCGGCACCCCCATCGAGGAGGCCGCGGCCTGGTACCCGGACGACATCATCGATTCGCCCACCGGGATCGTCGACTACGTCATCGGCGCCTCGCCCGGACCGGGCGTGTTCGTGCTGGGAACGCTCGACGACCCCGCCCGCCAGCGCATGCTCGATCTGTACAAGATGGGCGAAGGGCCGCTGTACTGCTTCCACACCCCGTTCCACCTGTGCTTCTTCGAGGTGCCCAACACCGTCGCCCGCATGGTGCTGTTCGGCGACGCGGCCGTCGCTCCCACCCACGGCTCGGTGGTCGATGTCGTGGCCACCGCCAAGCGCGACCTGAAGGCCGGCGAGACGCTCGACGGCATCGGCGGCTACACCGGCTACGGCCAGTGCGAGAACGCGGACCGGGTGCACGCCGAGCGGCTGCTGCCGATAGGTATCGCCGAGGGCTGCACCGTGCTGCGCGACGTGGCGAAGGATGCGGTGCTGGCCTACGACGACGTGCGACTGCCCGAGGGGCGCACCGTCGACCGGATTCGCAGCGATCAGAACGCGAGGTTCTTCCCATGAAGGCAGTCATCCTGGCCGGCGGGCTCGGCACGCGGCTCAGCGAGGAGACCTCGGTCAAGCCCAAGCCGATGGTCGAGATCGGCGGCATGCCGGTGATCTGGCACATCATGAAGACCTACTCGCACTACGGCATCGACGACTTCGTGGTGCTCGGCGGCTACAAGAGCGACGTCATCAAGGAGTACTTCCGCACCTACGCCACCATGTCCCCGACGGTGCGCTTCGATCTGGGCCGCGGCACGACCGAGATCCTGGAGGGCCGGCCCGAGACCTGGACGGTCACGCTCGTCGACACCGGGGCCACCACCATGACCGGCGGGCGCCTGCGCCGGGCGCGCGAGCACCTCCAGGACGCGCCGTTCCTGCTCACCTACGGCGACGGCGTGTCGGATGTCGACATCGGCAAGCTCGTCGCGGCGCACGAGCGCGACGGGGCGATGGTCACGCTCACCGCCGTGCAGCCGCCGGGCCGCTTCGGCGCCATCACGCTGGAGGCCGGCCAGAGCCGCATCGGCAGCTTCCGCGAGAAGCCCGAAGGCGACGGCGCCTGGATCAACGGCGGCTACTTCGTCGTCCAGCCCGAGGCGCTGGACTACATCGCCGGCGACGACGTCTCCTGGGAGCACGAGCCGCTGACGCGGGTCGCGCACGAGGGCGGGCTGGGCGCCTACCGCCACAGCGGATTCTGGCAGCCGATGGACACGCTGCGCGACAAGCACTACCTGGAGAGCCTCTGGCAAGGTGGCTCGCCGCCCTGGAAGGTCTGGTAGCGATGGAGCTGATCGACACGCGCATCTCCGAGGTCCGGATCGTCGAGCCGAACCGGATCGGCGACGACCGCGGCTTCTTCGCCCGGGTGTTCGACGCCGAGGTGTTCGCCGCCGCGGGCATGGACCCGGCCGTCGTGCAGATCAACCTCTCGCGCAGCCGCCACGCCGGCACGCTGCGCGGCCTGCACTACCAGCGCGCGCCGCGCGACGAGGCCAAGCTGGTGCGCTGCGTGCGCGGTCGCGTCTTCGACGTGGCGCTGGACGTGCGCCCCGACTCGCCCACCTACCTCCAGCACGTCGGCGCCGAGCTGTCGGCCGACGAGGGGCGGGCGCTGTACGTACCGCGCGGGTTCGCCCACGCCTATCTCACGCTGTGCGACGACGCCGAGGTGCTCTACAGCACCAGCGAGCCCTACGCGCCGGAGCTCGAATCGGGGGTCCGCTTCGACGATCCGGCCATCGCCATCGACTGGCCGGTGCCGGTCAGGCACGTGTCCGACAAGGACCGGGGCTGGGCGATGCTCGAGGCGCGCGAGGGCGATGGGCGCGGAGCGTAGCGCGTCGTCCGTGGACGTCGAATGCGTCGTCATCGGCGCAGGCGTCGTCGGGCTCGCGGTGGCGCGCGCGCTGGCGGGCCGGGGCGTCGAGGTGCTGGTCCTCGACGCCGAGGACCGCTTCGGCTCCGTCACCAGCGCCCGAAACTCGGAAGTCGTGCACGCCGGCATCTACTACCGGGCGGGCAGCCTGAAGGCGCGCACGTGCGTCGCCGGGCGCGAGCGCCTGTACGCGTACTGCCGCGAGCGGGGCATCGCCCACCGCAGGCTCGGCAAGCTGATCGTCGCCACCGACGAGGCGCAGGCGGCCAGGCTCGACGACATCGATGCGCACGCGCGCGGCAACGGCGTGACCGACCTGGAGCGGCTGACGGGCGAGGAGGTGGCGGACCTGGAGCCGCAGATCCGCTGCCTGGCGGCGCTGCACAGCCCCTCCACCGGCATCGTCGACAGCCACGGCCTCATGACGAGCCTGCTCGGCGACGCCGAACGCGACGGCGCCGTGCTCGCCACGCACAGCCGCGTCGTCGCGGCGCGGCAACTCGATCACGGCTTCGAGCTGGGCATCTCGCAGGAAGGCGCGGCGCACGCCCTCACCGCGCGGCACGTCGTCAACGCGTCCGGGCACGGGGCGTGCGAGATCGCGGGTCTCGTGGCCGGACGCCGTCCGGCGACGGTGCCGAGCGCGCGCTTCGCGCGCGGCAACTACTTCAGGCTGCGGGCGAAGGCGCCGGTGTCCCGATTGGTCTACCCGGTGCCCGAGCCCGGCGGGCTCGGGGTGCACGTGACGCTCGACCTGAGCGGGAACGCCCGGTTCGGGCCCGACGTCGAGTGGATCGACCGGCTCGATCACCGCGTCGATCCGGGCCGCTCCGCGGCCTTCCACGACCGGATCCGGCAGTACTGGCCCGCACTGCCGGACGATGCGCTGGAGCCGGACTACGCCGGCGTGCGTCCGAAGATCGCGTTCGGGAACCAGGTCCACGACGACTTCGTCGTCAGCACCGACAATGAGCACGGACTGCCCGGGTGGGTGGACCTGTTCGGTATCGAATCACCCGGGTTGACGGCCAGCCTGGCGCTGGCGGATCTGGTCGCCGACGGCGTTCGGCGATGACAAGCGACATTCGGGGTGCAGACGTGACAGACGTGGCAGGCTTGAAGCGGTTGGGCGCGGTCACGGGGCACCTGTTCTCGAAGCATCGCAGGCACAAGGCGGGCATCCTGGCGCGGGAGATCGCGCTCGGCCTGCGGCCCGCTCCGGGCGATGCCGCCCCCGAGGGCCTGGCGCCCGATCCGCCGGCCGATCGGTGGCGCGTCGAGCAGAGCGTGGCCATCGACCCGGCGTTCTTCGAGGCCCGCACCAAGGTTGCCACCGACGATGGCCTCGGCCCGGACGCCCGGGTCCACAGCCCTCAGGAGCACGTGGTGCGGTGCCTGCACGGCGCCACCTCCTACACCAACGAGTCCACGCACCGCACGATCTTCGATCGCGACGGCCACCGGATCGATCGGCTCTCGTACGCCCGCCGCGACGGCGGCGGGCCGGCGCGCCTGCGCATGCGGGTGGATCGCACCGTCCCGGGCCGCACGGCCAACCTGTACAGCACCATCGCCTGCGCCGGGGCCAACTACGCGCACTGGATGCTCGATGCGCTGGCCCACCTGTTCCTGATCGAGCGGTTCCACGCCCCGGACTCCATCGACCGGGTGCTCGTGCCGCCCCTGAAGCACGACTTCCAGTGGGACAGCCTGGCGGCGTTCGGCTTCACCGAGGATCGGGTGGTGGAGCTGCACCCGCTCGAATGCCTGCGCTTCGAGTGCCTGCTCGCCAGCTCCCCGCCGCGGGGCAGAAGCTCCTCGGTCTGCCCCGACTGGGCGATCGATCGCTACCGCGAGGTGCTCGGCGGCAACGCCCGGTCGGTGAGCTCGGTGGGCGGCGAGCGCATCTACATCTCCCGACGCGACGCGCCGGCGCGGAAGTTCCTCAACGAGGACGAGGTCTGCGACACGCTGCAACGGCGGGGCTTCGATATCGTGGAGCTGACGCCACTGAACCTGAACAGCAAGATCGCGCTGTTCCGCGACGCGACGTTCCTGATCGGACAGACCGGAGCGGGCCTGACGAACCTGATGTTCTCCACCCCGGGCACCACCGCGATGGAGCTGGTGGACCGGCGTTTCGTGGACCACCTGTACGCCTCGATGGCGGGCCATCTCGGGGTGCGCCACGTGGCGCACTTCTTCGACGACGGCGCCTCGTTCGGGCGACCGAACGCGTACGTGGCGCAATCGTCCCTGGACATCGCGGCGCTGGAGCGCGCCCTGGACGCGGCCGGGGTGTAGGCGCCCCGCCTCGCCCTGCCCGCCCCGCGCGCCGAGGCCGTCAGTACACGTTCTTGCCCGAGAAGCCGCGCACGATCGTCATCAGCACGATGCGCACGTCCAGCCACGGCGACCAGTGGCGCATGTACTCCAGGTCCAGGCGCACGCGCCGCTCCATCTTCTCCAGGGTGTCGGTCTCGCCGCGCGCACCGTTGACCTGGGCCCAGCCGGTGATGCCGGGCTTGATCTTGTGGCGGGACATGTAGCCGCGGATGCGCGTGCGGTACAGCTCGTTGTGGACGACCGCGTGCGGACGCGGCCCGACGATCGACATCGTGCCCTGCAGCACGTTCAGGAACTGCGGCAGCTCGTCGAGCGAGGTGCGGCGGATGAAGCCGCCCACGCGCGTGACGCGCGGATCGGAGCGGGTGGCCTGAGCGACCGCGTCGCCGTCCTCCTGCACCCGCATGCTCCGGAACTTCCACACCTCGATCTCCCGCCCATCGATGCCGTAGCGGCGCTGACGGAACAGCGCCGGGCCCGGCGAGTCCAGCCGCACGGCGGCCGCGATGCACAGCATGGGCAGCGCCAGCACCGCCGCCGCCGCTCCCGCCACGGAGTAGTCGAACACGCGCTTGAACAGCTCGGCGCGCGAGGACAGGCGCACCTCGGAGACGTTGACGACGTGCAGGTCGGCCACCTTCACGACCGGTGCCGACAGCAGCTGCATGGCGAAGGCATCGGGCACCACGCACACATCGACCGAGCTGTCGGCCAGGCTCTCGATGGCGCGCTGGATGGCATCCTGGCGGTGCGACGGCAGCGCCAGCCACACCTCGGCCACGGGCCGCCCCGCACGACGGCGCCGCTCGACGAACGCGCTCACCTCGTCGATCCGGCCGGTGCGCGTACGGCCCCCCGGCAAGGCCCACGTGCCGTCCGGCGACGCCGGCGCCCCGGGCGCCTCGTCGTCGAACACGCCCGCCACGCGATAGCCGGTCCAGTCGGCCGCGTCCAGGCGCCGCAGGACGAGTCGTGCGCCCTCCCCCGCGCCGACCACGACCACGTCGCGCTCGTCGACGGCGTCCGCGGAGGCCAGGAACACGCCCCGACCGATGCGCACGCACCACAGCGCCGTCAACGCCAGCAGCATCGAGCTGCCGACCCAGACGCGCGAGACCTCTTCGCCGAGCTTGCTGAGGAACGCGAACAGGCCCGTGCCCGCGAGCGCGAGCGCCCAGCACACCGTGAGCCTGCCGAGCTCCTCGTGCAGCGCGCGCGGTACGTTCTGGCGGTACATGCCGCCGGCGGCGAACCCCAGCGCGATCAGCACCAGCACCGCGATCAGCACGATCAGCCGGTCGGCGCTGACGTCCAGGCTGCCGAGGTACAGGCGGTGCATGAGCGCAAAGCTCGCCAGCGTCACGAGCAGGTCCAGCGTACCGTCGCTGCGGGCGAAGCCTGCGTGGCGGCGCGTGAGGAAGGACGCCGCGCCGCCGCCGCGCCGTCCGCCTGCGTCGGGCTCGTTCACCGCGCGTGCATCGAACCGGATCAGACGTCGCGCCGCCGCCACGACGCGTGAATCTCCTCGAACGTGGTGGACAGATCCTTGGTGATGTCCCACCCGGGATAATGGGCGCGCATCTTCGACAGATCCGAGTAGTAGCAGATGTGGTCCCCGATCCGGTTCGTCTCGCTGTACTCCCACGTCATCGGGATACCGGAGATCGATCCGATCAGGTCGAAGGCCTCGAGGATGGAGATGGAGTTGTCCTTGCCGCCGCCGAGGTTGTAGACCTCGGCCACGCGAGGGGCCGCGATGAACGCATCGATGAAGGCGGCCACGTCATGGCTGTGGATGTTGTCGCGCACCTGCTTGCCGCCGTAGCCGAAGACGGTGTATTTCCGCCGCTCCAGGTTGCAGCGGATCAGGTAGCTGACGAAGCCGTGCAGCTCCACCCCGGAATGGTTCGGCCCCGTCAGGCAGCCCCCCCGCAGGCAGCAGGTGGGCATGTCGAAGTAGCGTCCGTACTCCTGCACCATGACATCGGCGGCCACCTTGCTGGCGCCGAACACCGAGTGCTTGGACTGATCGATCGGGAAGTCCTCGGCGATGCCGTCGGCGTAGGCCGGGTCGGCGAAGTCCCAGCGCGTGTCGCGCTCGACGAGCTCCAGCGTGTTGGGCCGATCGCCGTAGACCTTGTTGGTCGACAGGTGGACGAACGGCACGTCGGTGCGGTATCGGCGCACCGCCTCGAGCAGGTTCAGCGTACCGACCGCGTTGACGTCGAAGTCGTCGAAGGGACGCGAGGCCGCGAGATCGTGGCTCGGCTGGGCGGCGGTGTGCACCACCGCGTCGGGGGCGAACTCGGCCACGAGCGACACCAGACGCTGGCGGTCGCGGATGTCGACGTCGACGCACTCGTAGGCATCGAAGCGCTCGACCATGCGCCGCGTGTTCCAGGTGGTGTCCCCGGCGGGGCCGAAGAAATCGGCGCGCATGTTGTTGTCGACGCCGAGCACACTCCAGCCGCGGCCGATGAACGAGGCGACCACCTCGCTGCCGATCAGGCCGGACGCGCCGGTGACGAGTAGCTTCTGCATCGAACGCGTTGTCTCTGGCAAGTCTCGGACGAGTCTCAGGGGTGCCGCAGCACGAGCTTGTGGCGCGCGAGCTCGTACAGGAACCGGGTGTTGGAGACCAAGTACCGGCGCCACAGGCGCCTGGGCTCCTGGATCAGGCGGAACGCCCACTCCAGACCCGCGCGCTGCACCCACATGGGCGCACGCCTGAGCTTGCCGGCGTGATAGTCGAAGGCGGCACCGACGGCGAGCATGGCCGCGTCCACCCGGCCGACGTGATCGGCCACCCAGTGCTCCTGACGCGGGCAGCCGCGGCCCACCATCACGATGTGGGCGCCGCTGGCACGGATCTTCCGGACATCGATGGCGTCCTCCTCGGGAGTCGCATCGCGGAATCGGTCCTCGTGGGTGCCCGCCACCGTCAGGTTCGGGAACTCGGCCTCGATGTAGGCACGAAAGCGCGCGAGCGTGTCGGCGGTCGAACCGTAGAGATAGACGGACAATCCGTGCGCATCGGCCTGACGCAACACCTCGAAGGTGAGCGTCGGGCCCGGCACCTTGAACTTCAACCCGAGTCGGTGGAACAGGTTCAACGCCCAGATAACCGGTTGGCCGTCGGGCATGATCATGTCGATGCGGTTGATCTTGTCGCCCAGGCGCGGGTCGTACACCGCCTCCATCAGCCCGTGCACCGCGAGCGCGGTGACGCCGAAGCTTTCGTGCTGGCGGGCGCGCTCGACGATGACGCCCGCCGCGGACTCGCAGTCCAGGGCGCAGTACCGGGGCAGGAACATCGGGTAGTGCGGGAACGTGGATGCGGTCATGGCGGGGGTTCGGATCGCTCGTGCGTGGGTCGATGCGCGGCCCGTGGGGCCCGAATCGCGTCCGACCGGGGGGCGAGGGGCCGATGATACGTGCCGGTCCGTGGCCGTCGTCGAAAGCGGCGCCGCATTGTGACCCGATACCGGCGGCACGGAGGGGTAAAGCGACCGAGCGGGTCAGTCCCGCCGCATCAGCTCGATCTCGTACACCGAGACCCGGTCGGCGTTGCAGCCGCGTGCGTGCACGTAGGCAACGCGCCGGTCCGGCGACAGCGTCGCGCGCGGGTAGCAATCATCCCCCGAGGGCGCATCCAGCACCGGCTCGAACTCCGCCGCGCCCGCCGGGCGTCGCCAGGCGGTGGGCCCGCTGGAGAGCGCCCACAGCGTGCCGCCGGCGTCGAAGAAGATCTCCCCGGCATCGTCGGGCGCCGGTACGCTGCGCCAGCGCGCCCCGTCCCAACGCGCGATGTAGCGCGGCGCATCGACCGGGCTGACCACGACGTGCAGCGCGCCGTCCGGCCCCATGGCGGTGTCGCTGACCGTGCGGAACTCGCCGTCGCCCGGAGCCGTGCCGCCGCACCCGTCGGGTTTCAGCGGCGGCGTCACCGGTGCGCCGTCGAGCAGCCGGAACGCGCCGGAGGCCTCGCGCACGACCGCGCACGGCCGCACGAGTGTCGGGCCCGCCGTGCCCTCGCGCCAGAACCACAGCGCGTGCAGCCGGTTCGACGCATCGAACGCAAGCTTCGGCGGATAGGCCGTCCAGCCCTGGCGCGCCGCCAGGACGACGGCCGGGCGTGGGGCGAAGCCGTCGTCCGCGATCGCGTCGCCCGGGCGTATCGCCACCTCGCCGCCCAGCGCCGCCCAGCGCCCGGAGGCGGTGTCGTAGCGGGCGATCGCCGCGCTCATCGTGCGCTGCTCGAAATCGAGCGCGGGCCGCGCGGCGCGGCGGTAGCTGACGTACAGCTCGTCGTCGCGGTCGCGGAAGAAGGCCGGGTAGGTGATCTGGGTGCCCGGGATCGCGGCGATGCCGGGGTCATCGAACGTGGTGCGGTTCTCGAGCAGGTGCCGATCGAGCTCGGCATCGGTGACGGGCTCGCCGAGAAAGCGGAACGCATCGATGGAGTCCGGCTCGCTCGAGACGCTGTACTGCCACGGGAAGTTGTGCATGTTGTAGGCGACGTGCACGTGGCCGTCGCGGTCCACGCCGACCGCGGGCGGCAGGTGCCACCGGTCGTAGCCGGTGCGCAGGTCCACCGCGCGCGACTCCCAGCGCCAGGCGCCCTCGCCGTCCGGCACGCCGCGGCGCACGACGGTCTGGAGGCGCGCACCGGGGCCGTCGCCGTCGCCGGCGGGCTCGACGTTGGCGATGTACACCGCGCCGCGCGCCGCGGCCACGGGCGTCTGGTAGGTGACGTACTGGCTGCTCGATACGGGGAGATCCGTGAGGATCCGGCGCATCGGAGGCTCGAACGCCGGAGACATCAATAGGGGGAGCGCCGCAGCCGGTCCGGACGATTCGTCGACGACGCCATCGGCAGCGACCTGCGGCGGGGAAGGCATACCGCCGTCGCAGGCGCACAATGACAAGAATATCAGCGGAACCGGTATTCGCACGATACTGGGGAAGAGTACGCAAAGCATCTGGCATCGTCTCAGGTGCGCGACTCAAGGGCAAGCGCAGCTGTGTAAGGGGTCTCGCCAGAACAACCGCTTCTGAACATCATTTCGCTGCGCGCGGCTTGATGGTGTAGTTCCAGTGGCCGTGGAAGCGGTGACGGTGCAGGTTGATCGAGGCCATCTCGGCGTCGCTCACCGCTCGAGCCTTCTCGTACACGTTCTCGTCGAGCGCGCAGTGCACCTCGAGCCCCGCCTCGGTTCTAGTCGCGCCGATCAACTCCACCACGGTGCGGTAGTCCACCAGCGGCTTGCCCCGCCAGTTCATCGTGATGAAGCATCCGTGATCGGATAGCAGACACCCCTGCCAGATCAACGACTTGAAGAGGGCCACGGCCTCTGGTCTGATCGGAGTTGCGAAGCTCCCGTCACACCAGCTACCAGACCGCGGCCCGATCAAAGTCTATCGACATCCGCACCACCTTGACCACGTTGCTGTCCGGCGAGGAGCTCGAACAGCTCGCCCGGGACACCGGCTTCGTGCGTCGACGCCGCCGGCTCGATCCGGTGGCGATGCTGTGAACCCTAGGGTGTGTCGCCAATTATCG
>JAULKR010068771.1:0-11213 GCA_032356305.1 Prasiola linearis | reverse complement strand
ATCTACCGCGACACCAATGGTCTGATTACCCATTTCGTTTCTTCCATGGGAACAACGGGAACCATCATGGGTACTTCCCGCTATTTAAAAGAGCAAAATTCCGATATTCAAATCGTTGGTGTACAACCGACGGACGACTCGCGCATTCCAGGTATTCGCCGCTGGTCACCAGAATATTTGCCTAAAATCTACGAACCCGAACGCGTGGATCGCATCATTGATGTTTCAACGGAAGACGCTACGATGATGGCACGGAGATTAGCGCGCGAAGAAGGTATTTTTGGTGGAATGTCTAGCGGCGGTGCAATGGCGGCGGCAGCAAAATTAGTGGAGGAAATTGACGAAGGGATAGTAGTTTGTATTGTCTGTGATCGAGGAGATCGCTATTTGTCTTCGGACGTTTTTTAAAATTTAAATCAATTATAAATCAAAAAAGCCTATAAACGCGAGATGTTTATAGGCTTTTTTAATTTGCGCACAAGTACAATTTAATCAGTCGATTTTGATAACGAGTTAACGCAATCAACAAGACCAACTAATCAACTTAGCATCATTTAGTTTTTCTTCTTAAATGCCCGATCAATCTTATCTGGCGCATTATTAATATACTCAATATCCAATGGTTCGCCGACGGTGACCGGGTCGGGCACGGCATGGATCGGCCCGGTCAAGGCGATTGTATTGATGTTCTACTTCGGTACATTTTACGCCGTCCACACAGGCGTTACGAGGAAAACTTTCTCCGTAACCGATGGTTCTAATTCGATCCGCACCAATACCCCGCGCGACCAGATAACGTTTAGCGGAAGCGGCACGAGCTTCAGATAGCTGTTGATTATAAGCCACTTCACCCCGCGAATCAGTATGTGCACTCAACTCAATCGTCATATCAGGATAACGACTCAAAATATTAAACATCGCATCCAAATCACGAGCTGCACCGCGACGGATAACTGATTTGTCAAAATCATAAAATACTTTATCAGCAATAATAACCGAACCTTTTTTAATAACGGGAAGTGGAGGCAGTTCTACCACAGGTTCGCTTTTGACAATCTCAGGAATGCGTTCCAACATAATCAAAACACTCAGGTCGCCACTTGAATTAAAAGTAGAAACTACTTCTTCGTTATCTAAATAGCCAATTTTCTCCGCTAATACTACGTAGCGTTTACTAGCTTCCAAATCCGTCATATATTCTCCTGATACACCTGTACGTAGCGTAGTAGCATTCATTCTACTAGCAGGTCGGCGTACCAGTTCCATTACAAATTCTTCGGAATCATTGTCAGCTACAATGTTAGCATCATAGTAGTCATTATTGGCTACCAGACCATCACTGGCTTGTTGAAAGATCCGAATCTGCACATCTGTAAGTGGTTCTTTAGTTTGTTTATCAATTACCTTAACGATAGCTTTTATTTTTTCTGGACTCGTCACGCCAGGTATTCCGTTAGGCGCATTAAACAAGTAAATATCATCCTTACCTAATGCTTCAGAGTCCGTACGATTAGAAGAGAAAAAACCTTTTTTACCTTCTTTGTGTAAGATAAACCCAATGTCGTCACTTGCCGTATTAAACGGCGCACCTAAGCTTTTTACTTGATAAGGAGGCATAGGATTCTTTTTATAATTTACTAAAAAGATGTCGTAGCCACCCAGTGCATTATGACCTTGCGAAGCAAAAAATAACGCACCACTTTGGTGAATACTGGGGAAAGCTTCATTTAGTGAAGTGTTAATGTCACTGCCCAAGTTAATGGGTGTACCCCATTTTTCACCTTTTCTTTCTGTTACGTAAAGATCGTAGCCACCGTAGCCACCTGGCATATTAGAAGAAAAATATAACTTGGTTTCGTCTAGTGATAGAGTAGGATGGATGCAGGAATAATCGTCTGAGTTGAAAGATAATTCGCGAATGTTTTCCCAATCTCCTTTACCTTTTTTACCACCAAAAATTTTCATCCGAACGACTCCCTTACTGCCTGTATCCACATCACCGTTCTTAATATTATTCCGCGTAAAAAATACTTCATTGAAGTTTTTACCGAACGCGATTGGACCTTCGTGTAAGCGGCTATTGATCCGCGCTGAAAAGGGTTCGGGATGAATAGGTACGCCCGAAGGATTTAACTCCGCATAAAATAGTTCAAAAAATGGTTCATTGATTACCTTGTCTACTTTGCCCGTTTCCTTTTGTGAAGTCACATATACGATACCATTTTCATAATAGCTTGGTGAAAATTCTAAGTGTTTGGTATTAATAATACCTACATTTTTTACTGTAATATCTTCCGCCCACGTCTTATGATCGAGAGTTACTGGAACAGTAATTTGGTCAGCAGATGGTTGTGCGTAGACAAATTGAAAGCACAGGAGAAAGAGAGGAATGAACAGTCTAGTCATAAACATTGGATTATAATTTAATTATTATGTAAAAACGAGTAAATGGAAACTTCTGGAAGGGAGGTAGAAGTTTATTTTCTTTGAGAAGAGCGTGAGTGTCAAGTGTCTCAGGTGTGTACATGAATAACGGCAAAACAAATCGCATTGTTCACTATCTGAAGATTATCGGCAAGTAAGTAAAATAATTAAGGCTAAAAGGTTACTGATTAAAGGTGTTTACTAACGTCTACTGATTTTCATTTTAATCCCATAACGCGGGCGCAAAGTTACCAGCGGTTGCTGCTCAATTATCTGATCTTTAACTAATCTAAAGTCGTAGCGTTGTACCAAATGCACCAATACTAACTGCATTTCCATCAGCGCAAAATTATTTCCGATACACAAGCGAGGACCGCCACCAAACGGAAAATAAGCGAAATTATGACGCTCGCGTTGCGCAGCTTTTTCAAAGCGTTCGGGACGAAATTCTTCAGCATCTTCCCAGAGATCTTCATTGTGATGGACGCCATAAATGAATGGAGTAATTAGTGTTCCTTTAGGAATTTTGTACCCATTGATCTCATCATCCTCCAGCGCGATCCGATCCGTAATCCACGCGGGTGGATAGAGCCGCATCGCTTCATTAATGACTTGCATGGTGTAGGTGAGTTGCCGTAAATCTTTAAATTCAGGGAGTCTTTCTTGTAGCACTTCCGTAAATTCTGCGCGCAACTTTGCTACGATTTCGGGATGTTTTTCCAATAAATACAAAGACCACGCAATTGAGTTAGCAGATGTCTCGTGACCAGCAGCAAAAAGTACCTGGCTTTCTGCTAATAGTTGCTCATCATTCATTCCTTCGCCCGTATCTTCATAACGAGCAGAGAGTAGCATATCCAGTAAATCATCGTAGGAACGCGAGTCCGTTCGCCGTTTTTGAATAATGGAGCGGAGAATTTTGCGCGAATTTTCGGCGTCTTCATCGACCTTACGTAGCTGTCCGCTGAGTTTAAAATACCAATTCATAAAGGGCAGCCGAACTTGTTTGATAAAGAACTTTTGCACGTTGGTAATATCTGCCGAAAGCGCAACACGTTCTTCATTGCTCATGCCATCCGTAAAGAGCGAACGGGCAATAATGTTAAATGCCATTTCCAAACCAATTTTGTAAACATCTATGGTTTCTCCAGATTTCGCTGCGGCATCTAACTTTGGATAGAATTGTAAAATTTCTTCATTCATCAAGTCCGTGAGCGCAGCCAATTTATCCCGATGAAATCCAGGTTGAATTAAACGCCGCTGCTGTAACCAGTACGTTCCCTTGGAAGTCAATAGTCCTTGCCCCAAGTATCGTCCTAACATCGTAGTTTGTAACTTCGACTTTTCGTACTTGCGGTGATTTTTTTGTAAAACGTGTTGACAAAATTCTGGATCGAAGGAAACGATATTTGCAGTGCTTCCGCCAATAAATAGGGTGTAGGTATCGCCATATTCTTCACGGTAGGCTTGTAATACGGGGATGGGATTGTGCAATACTTTAAAAATATTTTTTAATCCACGATAGCGAGGTACAATAGGCGGGAAATATGACATAGAGCGTTGTGTCGGAGTGACTGATGAATGAGAATAATTATTTCGTTAACGTTAAGTAATGTATTTTCTACAAAAAGAAATTCTCAAAATAAAAAAACCGACTTCCCAAAGATAGGAAAGCCGGCATTGTTTAACCCCAAAAAACCAAATATTTAAACTTAGAAAGTCGTTTATTTTTAATAAATTTAACTTTCTAATATTGTTTTCGTAAATAATATAACAAATATACGAGGATAAATCTAATATTCCTTGTTTTCGTATAAATTTATATTGTTTGAAAATAGACAATTTGCACACTGTCCAAAAAAAGGGTCGGTTTTTTCACCGACCCGAAGTAAATGTACTTAATTCCTTAATTATTTCCACTTTTAGGACGAAGTCTTTTCATAAAGTCACATTTTTAAGAAAAAAAATAATTTATGCGCTATTTACTTTTGTTTCTATTCACTACTTTTCTACTCAACTGTTCGGTTCGTTCGCAAAAAAATGTAGTAGAAGATGCTATCCATGCGACAAATACAGTAACTATATATTTGGTGCGTCATGCTGAAAAAGAGAGCGATGGCACTAATAATCCTGCACTCAACGATGAAGGAAAGGCACGAGCATCACAGCTAAGCGAAATACTCAAAACAGCAAATATCAAGAAGATATATTCTACTGATTATCAGCGTACTAAAATGACTGCAATGCCATTGGCAAAACAGCTTAAAGAAGATATTAAAATGTATGCTACTGAAGATGAAATCGCAACGGTTTTAGACGCGGAGACTGGAAACGTTTTAGTGGTTGGTCATTCTAATACTATTCCTCATTTAATAAATCGTTTGATCGGAAAAGATGACTTGACTGATTTAGACGAGCAAGAATATGATAAGTTATTTGTAGTGAGTAAGAAAGGGAATAAGTATGAACTTTTGACTCGATCTTACTGAGTGAATTGACTACTTGCCACTCTTCGCGCGTACTCTTTCCGCAGCCCGGCGATAGCGTTCTGCGCGTTTAGAGTCGTTTTCTTTTTCTAAAATCTGAGCCATCAGTTCATAAGCTTCGGGGAATTTAGGATTTAATTTTATCGCTTCTTCCAAGTGTTCTTTTGCTTCGGTGGTTTGCTTTTTATGATTTTGCACGGAAGCAATATAAAAATGCGCGATGAAGTTACGCGGCTCAAAATTTAAGGAATTTTCAAACACTCTAATGCCTTCCTCTACGCGCCCCGCGTTGATGTAATTTAAACCCAATAAATTTGCGCCCTGCACGTTTTCAGGCTCTAATTCCAACACACGATCCAGCGCATCGTAAGAGAGTTCTACCTGACCTGTGTTGGTATATGCACGTGCCATTTCCAACCACGCAATTTCATTTTGTGGATACTTAACTATTTCATTTTCAAGGAGTTGTAGCACTCGTTGCGGATTTTTTTGTTTACCCGCCATGACTGCCAAGTGTGCATTGCGGTTTTCCTCTTTCATAATAGCTAACAGCGGAAGGCCATTGGCATCTACCGTGTGAATGGTCTTATCCGTTGGCGGCCAGGTACCATTATTGAGGTGCGAACCACGGACGAAACGGGATAAAAATAAGCCATAATCCCACGGTTTATCGTAGCGCTGGCGATAGCGCACGTAGGTCGTCTGCACTTTACCATTGTATTTTTTTGCAAAATATTTGTCCAGTTGGTAGGAGAAATTGGAAGCGATTATCACCGTATCCTGCATATTTTCCGAAAGGATACCTTCATCCTCCAACCATTCCATCGCAGTCTGCATACTTGTACCCCAATAATCCGTTTCATATTGCCCAAATGCGCCATCCATACCGCCAGCAATTGGATTGAAATATACGTAGGGATAATCTTTATTATTAACAATAAACCACGCGGGTTCTAGAGCAGTCAGCGCCAAAATTCCAACTGCTAAATAGGCAAGCGGAGTATTTTTTGTAACTAACTTTGTTCCTGCTTGCTCCTTGTCTGTTTTTTGAAACAAACTAATTAACTCATTCCAAGCAACGGCAACTAATGCTACCAATGGCGTATAAGCAAACAATAAATGTCGCCAACCATCGTACAGAGTAGAGTTTTTTATAATCACATAAAAGACGGGAAACAACGCCGTGAACAGAGCCAAAAACAATAGAAGTGGATTACATTTTTTTATTAATTTCCAACTCAAACCGACGATTAATAACAGTCCCAGATGAACGTACAACGGAACGGTATTAAATATCCAAGTCGTTAAATAATCGGCGGGCACGTCTTTTCCGAAAATCATTTCTCCCTCGAAAAGCATCCGAATATTGATGGCGTATTTGGTTAAACCGCTGAGCGATTCGGGAATGTGATTAAATGGATCGACTATGGCGTAGGGCCATAATAATATGCCCATCAATAACCCCGCAATAATTGGAACTAAGCCGTAGGCAATATAAGAGAGCGTTAATTTTCCTTGTTTGAAGAGCGCGACAAAACCGTTTCGCAATAGAAAGGCTAAACCAACAAACATCACAATATAAGGCAGCAAAATCAATCCACCCGCGCGCGTACCAAAGGCAATCGCCACGCCACCAGCTAATCCAAAAAGGGTTTTAGTATTTGGTTTCGGTAATTCCTGAACGAGTTTGGCTAAAAAATAAATTGCCATAATATAACCCGCAGCAAACGGAATATCTTTGGGATTCATTAGTGAATGCCCCAGAAAGCGAGGCGATAAAAAGATGAGAATAAGCGCGATAATACCAGCTCGCCAACCGCCAATCTGTCGTGCAAATAGACCTACAAATATCATTGCCAAAATGCCAAATAGCGCATTAATAAAGTGGCGAACACGGTGATAGCTCACATCGTTAACCTCCAATCCAACTGCGCGATTGACCACTCCAGTTGGTATTTCGTAAACGCCACCGTAGTACTGAATAGGACCTTTGGGATGGTAGAAAGCAGAAGTGTCCTGACCCATCGTCAGATACCAATCTACTAACTGATCCGAATAGTCATCTTGAAAAGAATCGTCGCCGTTGATGCCGCTATTGAGCGCTAACGCAATAGTGATAATACTAAAAAATGCTACTAATCCCCAAAAAATTTGGCGTAATTGTCCATCATTGCTACGCGAAACATTAGGAAAATGTAATTTGGATATAAATGGCTGTACTGGCTCAGCTGTGGGAGTAGCAGCATCCGATGCAGAAGTCTTATTTTTAAATTTGCGCTTATTTTTAGCCATCAATGATGAATTGGAGTTAATAAAAGGAAGAATTACTTACCGTTTCATATTAAATTCGGCGCAAATATAAGTAAAAATTGAATGGTGAAAATAGGGTAGTGGTGGCTATTTAAGTTCCCACGCCAAACGTAGGGTTGTCCGATTGAATATGATTCGGTAATTAGTATCTATGGAGTGACCGAACTGGTCAAAATTAGTATTTGTACCCTTAGTAGATTGTAAATATTGCCCAATGCCAATTGAAAAACGATATTTCTTACGTCCTGCAAAGTGAATCCCAACTTCTGGCTGTAACATCACGCCGCCAGAGCTATTGTTTCCCCAACCCAGTTGTACAGGCATTCCGTAACCTAATCTTCCTGAAGCATATAACCTACGTCTTTTAGTCGTCAGATAGTAGCGACCATATACATATATGGGAATGAAATGGGCGGTAATCCAGGCAAAGCCAACGAAAGAATTAGTGGAGTTTTGATTGAAATTGAGGGAGGCATCATTAAGATAAAGTCCAGAACCTAAACCTACCGATAAGCGATTGGTCAGGCGCTTACCGACCACGATATCGAAATGACTACTAGTACCGTCCCAAGTATCGAAGGCTGTGCTAAAGGACATCGTAGTAAAAATGCCCGAATTATAATGGAATCTGCGGCGTTTAAATAATTGAATATCTTCTGGAATGCGTAGGATGCGCTCCATGAAGGCTTTTTCGACCGTTATCGTATCTTTAGTTGCGATCTTTACTTTTAGTTGCAAATCTGTTTCTTCTACAATGTCTCCTTTAAAAATAGAGCCATCGTAGTAGTTGATTAAAACACCAGATTGTGGGATAAGCTGCGCGACCGACAGGAAAGGAAGGAGTAGCAAACAGAGGCTGCTGATAGTTTTTAATGTAAACATAGCTTTATGGTAATAATGGGAACAAAAGTTAGAGAGCTTGGAGTTTTTTTAAGCACTCCAAGCTCTCTAAAACAACTATATATGGAACGTTAGAAAGTCATCCAACTCAGTAAATTCAAATCAACACCACCTTCTACTTCGTACTGCCCCAAACCATTAGGACCAGCAATCAGCACTAAATCGGAGCGTGTAGGGTGTGCAATAATATCATAAGCATCAATATTTTTATCATGCTTGTCCAATTTTAAATCCATACGATCCGCCGCATTGAAAATCTTAAGACCATTTGTACCTTCACCAACGAACAGTTTGTCGCCAATCAGTGTCACGCCGTAAGGGCTCTCCATCTCGATTTCCTGCACAGGAAGCGGATTTTGTACATTCCGAACATCTAATACGACCAGCGCATTTTCATCACCAGGGCAATTAGAAAAATCACCCGTACGTAGCGTTACATAAGCCACTTCTCCCTGTGGATAGACGGGATCACAGCTTGTTGCATGCCAAAATGTTCCTACTTCGAAGGGACTACCTGGATCGGAGATATCATAAATATTAACGGAGTTACGCGTACCTACAAAAAGCTGATCGTTATAAGGAAAAACGGTTTCCATATCCCAACCGAGATTATCGTTGGCTAATAATTCCAAACTACCATTGTCGCTAAAAGTAGAAATCTGAGTACGACTCACCACGTAAACGTGTTCGCGATGATAAGCAATCCGATTCACCGAACCTATACCTTGTGCGCTACTACCCGCAAAAGAAGCGGGAACTGCCGACTCAGGAATCAATTTTTGATTAAAATCATAATAAATGAAGTCAAAATCGTTTCCGCTTAAAATACTATTAATTTCGTTATCGCTTCCAATCCTTTCGGTTACCCGTTCAAAATCAAAACCAACCAACGTTTCCCCTTTAGCATTTTCCAAGTTTGCACTAAAGGCATTTTCTACTCGATTAACCAAAATAGGCTGGTCGAGATTAGAAATGTCAATCTTCATCATGTCATAATGACTTTCGGCGTAAATTACTTTGTTATTTACAAAAAATTCACGATTACCTGGTACATTAATAAATGACTTGGTGACTGGATTAACGGGATCAGAATTATCAATCACGTGAATACCTTTACCTTCTTCACCAATTAGCAGCACCTGATCGGAAATAAATATTTTACCTGGGTTAACGACTTCTTGTGCAGAGCCAATCAGTGGCGTAGCGCGGATTTCGTTCAGGTCACCATAAATTGCGGTAGCTTTAGTATAAGTGACTTCGGCAGTAGTGAAGTCCTTAGAACAGGACGCAAGCAGCAAACCAATTGGCAGCAGCAGTAGCAACATTTTTTTCATAACTTTAATAATTTTTAAATGAGTGAATAAAAAATGACGAATCGGAGAGAGTTTGTCATTTATAAGTCAGTAAATTATGAAAATAAAACGGTAAAGGAAAGTTTAGTATTGGTGGAAGGGAAATTTTAACGTTTGGGAATACATTTGCGTAATAGTTACAAATGTTATCACTTAATCAATCCTCATGCTGTTCAAAAGAACCGCTCCCTGCGATGGGTGGTTCTTCTAATTTTAATTCTTCACTCAGCCAAGTATAAAATGTCATTTTTTCAAACGTGTCAAGTTTTTCGACAATTTCTATTTTGTTCTTTTTACGAATAATCATAGTAAAAATAGTCAAAAAATTGACATACCCCTCGGTAACTTCCTTACTTAAAGTTGGATGATACATCAAATTATCCCGATATCTAAGAACTGGATCTACCAGCCAAGTTGATTCACTATTAGTCTTATAATCCACTAAGAATTGCAATAGTTTCATTTGTATATAAATACTTGGATCTTTAGAAACAATCTGAGTGAGCAATTTCTGCGCTTTCTCGTACTTTCCTGCTTCAAAGTGACAGCGCGCTTTGGCTAAGTTATAAATACTTTCTTTATTTTTTCCACCAATCAATTCCTGATATTCTTCAACGAAATTACCTGCCCATTCGTATTCTTTTAATACACACGCTGTATTCGCAATATTAATGTAAAGGTTAGGTTCTATGCCACCGTCCAGTGTATAGAGCTTTTTATCTAAGCCAATTTGGTAAATATCGAACGCCTGTTGGTAAAAATTTAATCTACGATCCCGAATGCGTCGCGCGCAAAAGTTACCCAAATAGCTGAGCGTAATTGACTGCGACCACTGGCTTAGATTAGATTGATTCTTTAACAACAAATCTTTTAGATTATCAAAGTCTGCTTCGGTATCTCGTTGTACTAAGCGGATCAACCTAACATATAATTGATGAATTAAATCGCTGCTATCCGCTGCTTTTTCCAATACCTCCTGTAGCAACTCAACTTGAGCATTTTCCTTTTTTAATATATAATTTCGACTATATGCCTCAACACTATAACGCAACTTAGCCCCATAGTAATAATGATCTAAGCGCTGCATCAGAGAAGTTAAATCTTCTTTTTTAATCTTCGAGTTTTGGCTACTGTAATAATGATAATGCTCTAATCGCAATAGATGGTAATGATACCAAAGACTATCGGATGATTCCTTTTCTAACTTTTTCTTCAAACTTTTAAGCTTGCTTTCATACAGTGTATTCGGATGATGCTTGCGATAGACCTTTAGAGTCAAAAAATCATCAAGAAAGGGATCTTTTTCCAACAATTGTAATTTCAAAAATTCATCTACTTGCTTACCTAGTTCACTTTTAGCTTTCTCTATTCGATTTTTGTCATAAGCTGATTTTTTGTAAATCTTACTATAAATCTTTTCCTGGTCCACTAATTTTGCTAACTGTCGCCGTTCATCATACAGAAAATTCATAAGTGCCTGAGCGTCATCCGTCACATCCCGGCGGTTATTTACCTTTTTTTTCAAATGTTTTTTATTAAAAGTGTAGAAAAATTTAAATTTTTTTAAGAAGATGTATGAGGAAATACGCTGTAATAACCCTCGAAAATACAAGGACTGTTCCCCAAAATAGCAGATATTTGTATCACTAAAAAAAGGAGATATTTTTTTAATTGATAGATTACAGGGTTAAGTACTTTTTTGTAAAAGGCTCAGTAAACCAAGTGTAACCCCAAGAATTGC
>JAULKR010068660.1:0-11217 GCA_032356305.1 Prasiola linearis | reverse complement strand
ACTTCGACGGGAGGTGATGCCGGCTGGCCGGCGGGTATTATAATAGTCCTACTATGTAAGGCACAGTCCAAATGTTTCTTCGAGCTAGAGTCCCCCAAACTCGACTTTTTTCTTTGCCTGAATGTTGACCATTCGACCTGAAATTTTGCAAACCCTCTTAGAAAAAATGCAGTGTGTCGTCATTTTGATCTCATCGCGATCCGAGGTGGTCGACCACTTTGGAGGTCTCCCGTTACGCCTGTGGGCCACGCCTTGCGCTGTGACGCATAAAATAAATTTTATATGCGGATTATATGTTACCCTTCAGCTCGGGAGCGTGTTCTATGCGATTCGAGTTTCTAAGATACATTGAGCGAGCGTCTCATGGCCACTCAGGCTCTTAGAATTCGCGCATTCCATCTCAAGTATACTTGGATATGTCATCTTAAAACTCTCCATGCTCGCGGGCCTCTGGATTGCGCTCTGTGCGCCGTGCACCTCACTTTTGCCGCTCTATTTTGCTGATCTTGCCAGCTTGCTGCCAGCTTGCCTGCCACCTTGCTGCCACCTTGTTGGCAGGTCACCTGTGCGTTGCTTCACTGACAACACGGGCAGCCATGTCGCGCGCAGTGCGATCCAAACTTATTTGAAACATTTTTAATACATATGCATGCCACTCTCTCATCGAATCGGGCCATTCCTGCCTTATCCTGCTTTACTGCCACCTTTCTGCCAGCTTGCTGCCAGCTACCTGACAGGTCACCTGTGCGACACTTCACGGGGCGCAGCTCGCGCGCTACGCGAGCCCACACCTCAACGGGAGGTGACGCCGGCTGGCCGGCGGGTATGCAATTACTTGTGCGCCGAGCACTTATTGTATGTAACGTATTCTGCTGATCTTGCCAGCTTGCTGCCAGCTTGCAGCCAACTACCTTACAGGTCACCTGTGCGATACTTCACGGGGACACAGCGCAGCGCGAGCCCGCACCTCAAGCACAGCGCACCTCAACGGGAGGTGACGCCGGCTGGCCGGCGGGTGCTACACTAGTCCTACTATGTAACGCCCAGTCCAAATGTTTCTTCGAGCTAGAGTCGCCACAACTCCAATTTTCCCGGTGCCTGAATGGCCACCATTCGACCTGAAAATTTGAGAGCCCTCTTAGAAAAAAGTTAGATTGCTCTCTTCGCGAGCTCATCGCGATCTGAGAGGGTCGACCACTTTGGAGGCGTCCTGTGGCGCCTGTGGGCCACGGCTCGCGCTGTGATGCACGAAATAACATCTACCTATGGATTATATGTTTTTCTTCAGCTCGGGAGGGGGTTCTGTGCGATTCGACTTTTCATGATACACTAAGCGAGCACCTCATCACCATTCAGAGTCTTAGAATCTGCGCATGCCACCTCAAGTCTACTTAGACAAGTTATCTAAATACACTCCAGCCTCTCGGGCCTTTGGATTGCGCTCTGTGCTCCGTGCACCTCACTTTTGTTACTCTATTTTGCTCATCGTGCCAGCTTGATGCCAGCTTGCCTGCCACCTTGCTGCCAGCTTGCTGGCAGGTCACCTGTGCGCTGCTTCACTGACAACACGGGGAGCCATGTCGCGCGCAGTGCGATCCAAACTTAATTGAAAAACGATTAATACATATACATGCCACTCTCTCTTCGAATCGGGCCATTCCTGCCTTATCCTGCTTTATTGCAACCTTCATGCCAGCTTGCAGCCAGCTACCTGCCAGCTTGCTACCAGCTACCTGAGAGGTCACCTGCGCGATACTTCACGGAGCGCGACCCCACATCTTACCGGGACGTGACGCCGACTGGCCAGCGGGTACTAAACTACCTGTGCGCCCAACAGCTCACACTTTTTCACTTTAATTTGCTGATCTTCTCAGCTTGCTGCCAGCTTGCTTGCCAGCTTTTCTGCCAGCAACTTGACATGTCAGGTCACCTGTGCGATACTGGTCGCGCGCAGCGCGACCCCACACCTCAACGGGAGGTGACGCCGGCTGGCTGGCGGGTTCTAAACTACCTGTGCGCTGAGCAGCTCACTTTCGTTACTCTTTATTATGATCCTGCCACCTTGCAGCCAGCTTGCCTGCCAGCTACCTGACAGGTCACCTGTGCGATACTTCACGGGTGCGCGTAGCGCGAGGCCGCACCTCAACGGGAGGTGACGCCGGCTGGCCGACGGGTTTTACACTAGTCTATATATATAAGGAGCAGTTGCCAGCTAAATCTCAACTAAAGAGTCCCCCTACTCCAATTTTTTCCTCGGGCCACGAGCCACCGTTTGCGCTGAAATCTGAGATTTGTCGTTAGAAAAAACTCAAGACCTCTTGGTTGAGAGGAGAAGACGATCCGCTGTGTGCGCCGTGAGATTCACACACACGTCTCTTCTTTAGCTACTGAACACGTGTTCTTTTTGCCGGCCATTCACTGCCAAACTCTCCATTCGCGACGGGAGGGGGAGAGAGAGAGAGAGGGTGAGACAGAGAGAGAGAAAAGAGAGAGAGAGAGAGGAGAGCAGGATGGGCAAAAGGGAAGGGGGGGAATTCCCCTTCGAAGGGTGGGAGGGGTACAATTCATACGTACTCTACGTCATAAAGCTAATGTTATCGCCACCTTGCTTAAGGGTCAACACCCTACACACGATCGCGATTGATCTTTACGCCGGCTGGCCGGCGGGCACTTACTAGTTTAGACTAGATCTAGAGTCTTGTTCTAGTATTATTTTGCCTTTGCTTTATTTAATAGATACTGTGGTTGTTGCTCAACGTAGACGATAATCTGAGTAAAAACAATATTGAATGCAAGCCACATGTTATTTACCACGCAAACTTGTCTGCATCCTTTGCCTTGTCTATGGCTATGCATCATCTTCGTTGCCATCCCCCATCTTCGTTATTGCCAGCTGCTAGACACAGGTGTTCTTAAAACGAAGAGTACAAAATCAAGTGCTAACCATCCTGACAGCGCTGTCAGCTAGCTTGAAGAGAAAGTCTGGCATCCTCGACAAGCCTCATGAGCTCAATTTCCGACCGTGGAGCATTATCGCCTCGATATGTTGCCTTGATATGGAACACGTTTACCAGCCAACAAAACTAATTATTCCGTGCTGTACGCATTGTTGAATGGTTGTCCTACTAGGCTAGGTTATTTTGGGCCGCACATGGCCATCTCCATGGAGAATTGTAAGTTAGGGAAAACAAAGAACTACCATGAGACGTTGAATGTCGAATGCGCGCTTCAAGGGAAGCCATGGGCCACTAGTCCGACAATATACAAGCTCGGGTGTACCCTTGAACAATCGGGAGAAAAAGGGACAGCTTTGCGGTACCCCCTGACATGACATAATCCGGGCTGTAGGACCCCAAAAGTATTTGTCATGTTATTGCCATTTCTGCGCAGGGTGACTTGAAATGGACGGCCATAAGTGTAAAAGTCTATAGAAAGCAGTGCGACTTCCATCCATGCCGTCATCGCGAAGCGCAAATTTTTCGCCTACATGTATACGAAACTCGCGAATTGCGCTCATGTCCGCAGAGCTATCGTATGAATATGCAGAATTTATTTCAGGTTATTGCGATCAAACCGTGCACGTCGCAGCTCCATCATGGACGCACAGGTGACCGGTGAAGACTTTGATGAAGACTATATGCTTCTGGTGATTCACTAAATCAATTTCAGTATGTAAAAAAATTATTGCACGGTACTGATGTACAGAGCAATAATTTTGTGTTTGATTCTCATTGAATTCAGTTGTAGAGCTACTGCATGCAATGTACATGCAGTTTTGAAGTGACCATCATGGATATGCAGACGTCGGACGTGCAAGTGCACGTCTGTCGCATATTTTCGTACAAGTTCTTTGATAGATTTGTGATAGAATTATTGGCAAGGGCGCAATCTACTTGTACAGTCACGCATGACACGAACGCGGTCAAAATGCAGATGTATATATGCGGTGTCATGCCATATGCACGATACATCAACGAATCCCTCCAGGTGGTACCGCTTGCAACAATCGATTGCATCTTACTAGCAGCCATATGGAATGCATTGCAGCATCTTAAGCAGCTGCTACTAGCCTATGGTATGCCGGCAGCCATGGTATCATGTCACTAAAAATGTACAGCCGCATGCGCAGCAACTCTCTTGCTGCAGCAGCTCCTGCAATACTTGACGATTTAGAGCCTCGGCAGTAGCGCCATAGCAGATCTGGAAGCAGAGCTGCGATGAGCTGATATGCTATGTTATATTTCGAGCTGTATTGAGGTGATCTGAGGTGAGCTCAACGGGAGAGGGAGAGGGGAACAAAGGGAAGTTTGATTTGATACGACAGGAGCTGAGCTGAGGTGTGCCGAGGTAAGTGTTTGCGAAGTTGAGTTGAGTTAAGCTGTGCTGAGCTCAGATTATTTGAGGTGAACTGAGGCAAGCTCGTGAGTGGTGAGTTGTGTTGAGCTGAATTGGCTGAGCTGATGTGTGCTTAGCTGAGCTGAACGAACATGAATTGAGAGGAGATGAGCTAAACGATTATGATCTCATATGAGTTCAATTGACCACAGTCTAGGCTTACAAAGCTGCAGAGCTGAGCTGAGGTGAGCTTATTGGATGTCAACAGGACTGGTGAAGCTGGGTCTCCTGCGCATGTACAGTGATGAGCTGGTCTGAGCTGAGTTTACATATAGGTTGACCTACATATACTACGTACTATACCTGAAATGAGCTGAGCTGAGATGGACTAAATATAAATATGTAAATATCCGATATGAGGTGAGTTGAAGTGAGCTAGGCTGAGGTGAACTAATTTGACTTGAAGTGAGCTGATTCAAAGTAAGAGATTAGCTGATGTGAGACAGGTGGGGTTGTTGAGCTGAAAGACTCTGACTGAAACGAGCTGTGCAGCATGCTCAAATCAAATGCTTTGAGCAAATCAAGATGAGCTGATGAGACTTGAGCTACTTGCGATGAGGACGAGGTATACCGCGTTGAGCTGAGCTGAGCTGAGATTCATTTCAGTTGAGGGAACCAAAATGAACTAACCAGAGTTGAGCAAGAGATGAGATGAGCTGATATGATCCTAGCTAAGCTAAGCTGTGCTGATCTGACACGATAGAAGCTGAGCTTAGCTGAGTTGAGCTGAGGTCAGATTAATGGAGGTACGCTGAGATAAGGTTCCAGGTTCCAGGAGGTTCCATTCTCATGAAAGTCTTCACTGCACATTGTCTCAAATCACCATGCTGCTCAATCTTACTACTTTCAGGTGGCCAATTCAGAATTTTGACCACTCATGACTTGATCAATGTGCAAAACACTGCCCTTATGCAATATCTGCCCTTATGCAGCACAGGGCCCTACATTAAATATAAATATATCTGAGTTCGCCCCTCAGGCCTTTGGTCTGCATTTTTTACAGGATGACAGCGAATAAATTACGTCAAATTGACACTCAGAATCTTCTCGGCGCCAACAGACTGATGGCAATGGTACGTTCTCTGTAATGTCTCAGTCTGCATTCAGAAAATGGTGTTGATTGCAGAGACAATAAACTATTTCACTACTTCGCCACGTCAGTAATGTTATATGCTGTTGAAAGTCTCGCTGCAGCATGAGATTGTCGCCTATATGACGTGCCTGAAGTCACAACACCCTTCACGGCTCCTCACATGTGGAATTGAGCTCCACATCCCGCAATCAAGTTGAGATTGAAGTTCATGACTCGACCATAGTGAAAAGTTTCGGAGACACCCTTGAGCCTTTCCTCGTGAAGCATTGCCCGAGTCAGGCAAGATTGATTTCAGCTATGTGCGACGCATAGCAGAGAGCGCTGAAAGGCAATGTTCAGTCCGACCCACCTTCTCGCCAGACGTGGCTCGGTATTAGAAGCGAGGTTCTGAACGCTTTCCTATGCCACATCGGGATGAAGTCCGATGACTTTTTCAATCGCTTATCTATGGAAGTCAACTTGCGAAGCCAGATGAACATAAGCATCTTGCCATCTATGCTTGCAATTCCGGATCTTGAGTAAGTCACTTACCTTCAGCCCTGGCAAGAAGCGTCGTGAATGGCCAGGAGTACGTGGTCCTGATAGTGTCTGAGATGGCCTGTTCGTAGTCAGTGCTGCCCTCTATGACATGTTTCCGGCGTGGACGATGCTGCGTGGCCAATGCTCATCTCCGTAAAGGGTGCTTCAACAAAGACATATTTGGAATGCAGGATTGCAGCGCAACTGGTGAAGGACTGGTTCCCCTTCGTGGCAATTGAACGGAAGGGGAAATGTCCGTTTGACACCAGCAATATGAGTGGGGTGGAAATCACAGCAATGTTGTTGCACTTGTTGCACGACCAAGGAGGGAGTCGCGAATCAACGACCGTGCGCACTTATGCCATCCGCCTCGCGAGTGATTCAGTGCTAAAAGCAAGGTGCCTTACTATGTCGAAGTGAATCCCTTCGATTCACCTTAGAACCGTCTTCATGCAGGTGACGAACATCTTCAAGCAGCTAGAGACTTATGCCGTGCTCGGCTGTGTCAAGTTCATCCTCCTCGCCTTCTGGTTGCCTGAAAAGAGGTGGGTGACAAGTCATTCCAGTGTACTACCATTGCCACCCCTGTCGTCTTCCATGGTCGACGTTGGGCAATGCTTCTGATATACGTGGCCTGCCTTGCCTAAGCGACCGACTGTGCATTGTACCTTGGGCAACATCTGCAGTACCTGCGGATAAGTGTAACAGAGGCTACGCTGGCCTGACAGTTGCTTTGTCGCCCTCAGCGTTGGTGTCTAAAGTTTGCTGACCCAAGATGTCATTTGTAGGGCGCCTCTGGGCTTTCACTTGGAATGCAGCCCCGCAGTAAAGCACGACATCTATGGGCTAGCTGTGTGGTGTCTTGTCGCAATCATGGCGGTGAATACCCTTGATCACAACTTCATTTGATGAATCGCCTCTATGCTTGAGTAAAACGTATCACGCGGCACGTTAAGCTCAAGCGACTGCAGTGCATGTGCTCAGGGTGAGGGGGTCAGTCTCATTGCGAAAGACGGGAATATTGTCCGTCAGGGACCTGAGCTGCTTCATCTGTATGAGAAGGCTTCCGGCAATAAACCAGCCCCAGCCGGAGACAAGGGACCTCGCAGTGATGGAGCAGTCGATGGTGAAGGGGGGGGTGACAGTAGCAGCAGTGATCCACCTGATAGCATTCTTTTCGTCAGCCATTCGGGTCCTGGTGCAACGTCTTCCTCGGAATTTTTATTGAGCAGCGCGGGCGAAATCTTCTTTCATCTTGCTGTCGAATGCAATCGTATTGAGCCATGGGGTGGTGTCAGCACTGATGAGAATCCTCTTGTGTGAAGCAACAGCTCTTGTCATTTTCGGTGAAATCAACAGCTGTCTGTTTGTTAGTACACCTTGGCATTGGTGCATCGTGGCCGTAAGGTGAAGAGGCAATGGCAAATGCTCACTCACGCAGGACGACCTGGGGATTGTGGCTCAGGCGCTCTGTTTTTCGTGACGTCATGCTGCTATCGTGGTCAACCTGCAGTGGTCAAACCTTTCAATGCAGATCTGCTCAAAGAGAACCGGAAGGGCAACGGGTTTTCGCCGGAGGAGAGGGCAGTTGCCATGAAGCTCTCACACAATTCGTGTTTTTGAGGTCCTCCAAACTTTGCAAGGTGTGACAAAGTCAACAAGAAGCCAGCCGCCTGCTGGGTGCTACACATCGTGTGCATGATGATGCGGCGGATGATGTCTTATGCAGTGCATGAAGTACGTAGGTGAGAAATGAGTGCCTGTGTTGCACAGGGAAAACGCTGCCCGTGCTGTTCGATCATGGCACCCTCCCATCGTACTGTGGCGCTACACGCTGCATCATCATGTCCAGGTCATGAACTCTTGCGAATGTTTCCTTTCTCTGAGCTACCTCCTTTGCATCTTGTGGCAAAGTATATTCTTGCATACGGGTGTCATGAATGCAAGTTCCTCTGCCCAGGCTGGCTTGCAATCAAAGGTAGTGTTGGCTGTGGCCTGCAGGGTTTTAGGACCCACGCTGTACGAGCTGGAACAGTTAGGATGGCTGACGAGGAAAGTGTCTGCGGGAAGGTGTGCACTGCAAGATCTGCACAATCACAACTTAGCGTTGGTTGACGTCGATGCTACCAACATGATGCTGAGCGCCTCCGGGACAGTAGTCGTCATCGATGTGGACCACGTCATGATACAACCGCCCGCATCAGCTAAACGTCGCGAATTGGAGGCTTATGACAGATGGGCGGCTGCCTCCGTGCGTCCCACACCCCTAACTTCCTTCAAGTTTTACACACTTCCGACTCTTGAGTGTGCAGAACCTTGGCCCTATTTCCACGTTGTATGAGTTTGCATATGCTTCTTGGACATGATCCTTCATGAGCCTCTTGTATAGCTTGAGGGACGAACCTTCGCACAATATATACATCGAGTGCAAGCGAGTTGCCAAGCCCGGGAGACCGTTTCACGATCCCATCTAGATTATCAAGGTTATCTGGTGGTCACATCAGTCAAAGAAACTGCTTATCGGCGAGAGAGACGTCCAAGACGGGAACTTCAAGGGTCGTTTGCAATCTAGCATGAAGAAAGGTGCCGTTCTTCGACCGTGAATGTCGCTTCGTACGTTGTCACGGCTGGCAAGTGCACATCTTAGTGCAATATGTGGTTCGCCAAAGGTGACTGGGGAGGCACCGTCGGAGACCCTGGTGGAAGACACCTGACCGACGAAAGTACCACATCTTCCTTCGGATGAGACTCTCGATGAAGCCCGGAAGGTCAATAGTCCTTGTCTGCACCTCACTCGATGTATCAGATTGGCGGTTGGAATCGGACAATTGTAACATGCGTCTGTATTGGACACATTTATCAATCATGATGTACAAGGGCAGTCAGTTGTGTAGCTATGTGTATGAACAAAGCAGTCCACGATTGGCGATCGGCGACTTAGGCAAAGTTGAAGTGGCTATCACCCTGGAGTGCCACGAAAGGTGGAGCTCTAGATCTTGAATGCCCATAATGACTGGTTCAATACATTGGCGTGGGGTGTAGGTTGGCGCTGACATGGTGACGATCAACCCCGTGGGCGCTTGACAAATCAACAGTCACGCTTATCTGTCGCTGACCTGGACAAGCTGGCAACCTGGTTCCCATGTTTGGCGAAAAACAACGAAAGACAACGCTGTGAAGCCTCTGCATGGATGTATCGTGAATTAGTTGCTTGGACTTCAAGTTGTGCGGGAATTTCGCAACTCGGTTCTCCGAATATTAGTTTCTTTTGGCGGCATTACGCCAGTTGCTTTCACACCCGTATCTTTGTGCTAAGAATTCCCTTACTTCAGTTTCGCTAGCCCTATGGTCCACAGCTTTTGACCAAACATTTGTGGTCGATCGTTGGTCGCATGGCAAGAATACCACTGACAGATTGCGTACTTTGAAGCACAAGGTTGTGCACAAGGTTGTGCATTTACCTTGTGCAGCTGAATTTGCCCAGTAATGACGACTGAGCAAGTGTCAAATTTTTGGCATATTAATATGTCAAAATAGTAGAGCTTTGAATTCAGGATTCAAAGAAAGGTACTGCAATGAAATTTGATGAAGTCAAGCCTAAGATCAGCTGCATGTCAGAACTTATGGTTGATTCATATATTGTTTAAGGGGCAGCAGTTCTTCCAAAAGTCGCTTGCAAAAATAATCTAAACTCTCATGAGCTTTCCTCCAAATGCCGCGTTCATCATTTGCCTTCCATACAGTGCATTGATATTAGCACCCCCAGCTGTGTATGCATTCGACTTTCAGCTTCCTGGAAAACCTGTAACCCACAACAACAATAGAATGAGACTCAAAATGGCAAAGTGGCATGCCCTTGCTTAGTCAAAAGTGAAGAGAGCTGACCCACATCCTGTGATCACAGAGATGGAAAGAATGCCTGATTCTATCAAAGGCTGTCAATATTGACTTAATGTTCGTGGTCGTGCAAGATAGGTCGAACGAATTTCGCACGAGTAGCCTCAAGAAAGCTACTTTCCAAATCTCTATCTATGAAGCTTGCGAGCACTACTAGGTAGTACCTCCGAGTGAATATTCGTATTCGGCCGATTGCAGTGCCAACTGTCCAACGCTCGCGAGATCGAGATTGCTCGAGACATATCAATGCAGCAGTCTGAACCCTGCTGTCGACAGCAAAGCTGTTTGCAAAGGAGTTTCGTATCAAGAACTTTTAGAGCAATGCAGTGTGCTTGCACATGAGTGCACCTGGAAAGCTTTGAAGGCTGGCTGAGTTACAGTTGAAAGCACCAGTACTCAAGACACGCTTTCTTACCTTCTCAAAATTCATCGTAAATGCACGACAATGGACATATAGGACTTTGAAGTATTGTTGTGTGTAGAAGTTCTGCTGGGTATTTACCGTTTCTCAATTGATAACCACCATCCCGGATTTCGACTGGAGGCTAGAGGCTATTCATCAAATTTCTCAGTCACGAGAAGAGCGATCATTTGAAATAAAGGATTGCTCGTGCTTTGATATCAATCTTGTTTGGTGATACTATCCATGCACCATATGGTAGTACCCGGTAGTACCCTATTTCACTTTGCGAATAAAACGCTCGACACATTTTACCAGAAACCCTTGTAATAGAAAGGCATTTTGACCGACCCTAGATTGGCTCTTGCGGCCAGATGTGGGAAATATTGTGGATTGTCTTGTAGGAAAAACACCCGTTCACAACTCGCATTTTTTAACGCATGTGTCATTTCCACTGCTATGTATGGGGGAGAGTTGTGGGGTTGCCATCCACGCACCAAGCAAGAGCGAACTAAGACTGCTCGGCTGGTGTATAAATATCTCCGTCAACTTCTGAAACTCTCACCTAGTACTTGCACCGATTTGCTGCTAGTCGAGTTGGAATAGGTATCTATGCAAGAAAAGCAGTTGGGTTCTTGCGCTAGATTTTGGAACCGATTAGTAAGCTTGCCTGCTGGTGACCTTTATCAGGATGTTCTATTTGATAGTGCCGTGTTGGATATCGGGTTCGCTTCTGGTCTTAGAAACTTGCCTCGGTGCCTACCTCGCCTTTGTATTTCCAAAACCTCCAAAACCCATTGACGTGTCTCTCCCTAACTCTCGGTGGCGCTCACAGGAGGCCTTATGATGTCGATCCCCGCTGGTGTCCTTCGGTTGGCGCAGCTTCTTGCAAGTACTACCGTTGGTTTCAACA